>DWAK01000490.1:0-10499 GCA_018230145.1 Lepidochrysops patricia
TATTTTGCATTTTGTATTTAAATGCTTTTTTAAAACCATTTTGTACATCTCTGATTAGTATAGATATTCAGCGCCAAATAAACAGTGATTACATTTCTAACTGACCATTTAACATACATTTGTTTTAAGCTATTTGATTCCTAGCTAGTTTTATCAACCACACGATCCCAGTGTCACTTGTGTGTAAATCCTGTGCAGAATCACTCGCCTGTATCAAAGGGAACAAAAACGGGGTCATTGGCATTAAAAAAGTTTAGACTAAGATAAAAAATAAAAACAGATTAGGCTTAACTCGGAATTTTTTGCTATCTTCAGTTTCTGTTTCTTGCTATGTGAAGATGAAATTGCCAGCGGAGGCTGTATTTAAGCCAGTTGGCGACATTGTTTCTGCCAGTCTAGACAGACAGCAGAGAACCTTTTTATCCACTGACTTAAGAAAAAAAAAGAAAAAATATCTATGAATTAAAGAACATTGGTCCCCTTGGACCTAGAGCCATACGAAAAAGGAAAAACCTGTAGGATGTAAAGAATGTAATTTAAAATGAATCATACACCTTACGTGTTACAATAAGCATTATTTAAGTTGGGAATAGTGCGATCGACCGGTTACTTAAATAGGTAGTGAGTACTTAAAAATATATCATACTATACCGTGGGAAGGCTTTCAAGGAACCCGTATGCGCTTTCTCTTTCTTTTACCTATTGATCCCCATCTGCACGTCTCTTTCGCCGTTTCGTGACTGTATTTTGGGCCTGAGAACGAGAGTTGAACGTTTTTTGTCTTGTTATAATTTTTAATTAATGTCTCTTATTTTATAATTTCGTTGAAAGTTCATTTGGCGTCCATAATTATTGTGTGAATTTGTATTGTTTAAACCTGAGGTCAGTGTACGACAAGTCGAGGGATAAGCGAAAAATTACGTTAGTTACAATAAATATTAATTTAAATGCATTATTAAGTATTAACAAGAGGGTTTTTCTTGTGTCGGTTAAAACCTATCTGTATATATAGTAGGTATACTTATGCAAGTATTTAAATCATCAAAATAAACATAAAGGTTCCTTGGGTTTTAGTATTTAAGTGGTCAGTTTTTTAAATCGCTCGACTCTGATAAGACTTACTTACTATCTATTAAAAGTTATAAATTATCATTATTATCTAAATGGACTTTGAGGTTCATGTTTGTGAATTCTGTTTTTCTGAAGGCTTAGACCTTACAGATAAGCGACTTAGACTTACATTAGCCACAGGCTACAATCTCCTAGAAAGGAAAAACATTGAGGAGAATTTTTGGGTTTCTTCTCAATATGAGGAATTTTGAGAAAGGATTTTGGATACTAGATTAGATATTATTATTTATATCAATAGCTGCCATAATGTATTACTATAGTGTACTTATAGATATTATAGACTACTTATAACGTTTGAAATCATGTCGGCGAAGCCTTTAGGAACAGCTAGATATATAATTCCATTCTTTCCACTTCATTTAAAACTACTCGCCTTATTATTATTTCGTTTAGATTGTTATCAGAATCGGTTGAGCATTTTGTTCTTTATGCTGGAGCGTGACTATCATAGCTCATCTCTAGTAATTTATCGTTTATCGCTTACTGCCTTTCATGTTTTGGATAAGCGTGAGATAGACGAGAAAGTAATGACAATTTTATATTTATTTTTTTAAATAAACGCTGTTACTAAGCGGTGTTAGGTGTGGACCACCTAAATAAATAATTAAGAAAAACAACTTTCTGTCAAAAATTTTTACGAATCAAAAGAGCCAAAAAAGTCATATTCTTAATTCTTAAGCCTCACAATGTGTCACCAAGAGGGAGGGTGGGGTTAAAAAAATAGAAAAAAAAGTTCACGTGGTTAATGGACGGTTCTTATGTAACGGACAAAGTCACGGTGTATCGTCAGTGACGACCGCTATGCAGATATAACGTGGCGTGTACCTACGTGTCAAATCTACACATCTATTACAAATTGCTCAAGTTCTTTTGATATCTTTTGCATAACTCCGACTTCAGAAGTAACAGGTAAACCTTAACGGGCAAAGGAGGTTCTTCGGAACTCAAAATAAATCCATTAAATCTGAAAGACTTGCTAAAGTAAGCGCGAAAAAACTCTACAGACCTTATCATAAATCGATTTACCGCACTTTATAATACAGTTAAAATTACTAAATAGTTAACAGTAACGTAGGGTTGTAAAATTTTCAATTACTTACAAGAATCGAGTCTGATGATAATTAATGTTACCGTTACATCTAATCTAATTTAACACTAGCCGACTTATTTAATCTTTTATTATAATCTGTGTACAGATTGGTTTTACTATGTATTAGATAAGGCTTCTAAGAGCCGTATTAAATCGTGATAAGAATTAGAAAATATAATAAAATCTCATTTAAGTATATTCGTCATGTCCGTCCGCCTTCCTTTTTTTTGCCTTTCTTTCTTTCTTTCTTAATTTAGTAATATCGAACGTTTAAGGTCCTCCTAAATAAATACGTACATCATTCTACTTTTAGTTATATGCCGTAGCTTAAAATATTAATGTTACTTAGTTTAATAAAAAAGCAATATGATATACAATTATTTTAATTTTGGAACATTACACTATTAAATGAAACAACAGCACCAATTTCACCGACAATAATCGATTTGGGACGCCCTAGATTTGATTATGGGAAAATATTTTATGGGTTCCCTCTACTAGATGCCACGATACACGATTTTGTATCTTAATTCTATGTATTAGGGTTGGAATTCGGTTGACTGTAGTTTAGGAGGTTTTTTACATAGAGTAAAATAGAAGCGAACATTGAACAAGCTTTAAATGGTTTTTGCCAAGTTTTCCGTAAAAACTTGTGGAGCGAATCTCGCGTTTTTGTACTTTTTTATTCTAGATTTTTAGTATACTCACCCTAGAATCTAGGTAAATTAGGAATTAAGCTAGAATATCACGGTCATATTTATCTATACAAAGTAGTCATTAATACTTAATACTTACTCTATAAGGTCGTTATTTATTGGAAGTTAGCTCTAACCATACTTACTACATAGCAACTGCTCACAATATGTTATGTCGCAACTTACACGCCTCTTTACACTATGCACTCTGTGTAAAACTACCCAAAGTCCTTAAAATTAAAAATGTCAAATTACCTTGGAATGTATAATATTATTTTTACGATAATAACACCGTATAATAACATTAGGCATGCGTTTAATGAAAGTGCTGATGATCTATAATGTGTTAGATTTTAGAGTAGGTATTGCTGAGGTAGGTAGTGAACAAAAACATGTTTTTGTTTGTTCCACAGAATTAGCATTATTAGCAATAGATGATTATTATTGATTACTTATTACTTAAAAGTTCCGTTAATGGTGACTTTATAGCGTAACACAATATGTAATTGTTTCTGTCAAACTCCCCACTTTTAAGTATTTCTCTTGACTCTTATCATTACTTAAGTGCTAGACCTGCTAGACCTAAAGGTTTATAAGTAAGTAGATAATTAATACCCGTATTACGTATATATAGTTCCAATCATACAAAACCTTTGAAGTTTAAAGTAAGGTTATGTGATACCAGACAGCCATACAGCACAGGATGCGCCTCATTTCGACGCAAAAACTTATCCGCGTGTATGGACTTGTATGAGGTCTTGAGGCTGTATGAGTTTGTATGTATGTTGTACATGTATGTATGTTGTGTGTATGTTGCGTGCTCATGCGCTTGCATCAAACGACACATCTTTTCCCACGCTCGCGTCCGCGTTGGGTACCACTTTTCGGATAAACTAGGATATTTATTTTACTATTAGGTGCAATAATTTATATCTACCAAGTCAACACTCAAAATATCTCAAGAGCGTCTGCTCAGGTTCGTATCTTTTAGATTCTTATGTACCTACAATGTACCTATATCTATCTAGACACCTATAGTTAAAGTTACGTAGTAACTATTAGTAATCTGCGGTTGAAGTTAGTGGATCTTTACTAGCGTCTCGATAAGAAGGATGTTTAAAAATTAAAATAGCAAGACTTGTCCTGCTAGAGCCTATAAATTGGTCACACTAATTATATTTATCGGGCGACATGGTTTTACATAGCTGACTCCACAACTTAGCTCTCTAATGTAGTCTAGCCTTAAAGCAAACACTTAATCTATATCAAAGATTAGCCAACATGAGGAATTTATAAAGTACATAACTAATGAGTTAATAAATATAGCATAAGTATTTCTTAAATAATTTTACCTCGCGGGTAGGTAAGGTAAGTAGATAATTTTTGGCTGAAATTTTAGAAATATTTAAAATTTTATTTCGCCATCTATTGACATTAATGTTGTGGTATTATTATTTTTACGTTATGGTTCAACTACTTGCCACGAGATAGCACTGTACCTGACATAGAATATTGCCATCTATCGGGTATTCAGGTTATTATTATACATGTTGAACGTTCTTCCTAATACACTTATTGGTGTGAAGATGGCGCTGTCTTAATTTCATCATTATCACGTCTCATCAGTCATCAGTCATAAGTCATACCTAACTAGTCATAAGTCATACATAACTCATACTTAACTAGCTTCTTTCTCAACCTTATTTAAAAATTTAGAATCTCAATTTAAATACTATTTATCTTATTATAATTATATTATATACCTATACAAGGAAAGTTAAACGGAAGATTGTAATTTTCCGTTTAAAAATATAAGGTCATTTTAGACTGGATTTACTATTATAAATCCTAAAATATGTGTAAAAGTACAGTTCCTACTTAATAGAAAACTGTAATTTATTTGTCTAATACCTAATTGTTCCCTGGCTATAAAAGGCGACCTACGCTTAGAATAAGCGGGCTTATGATATCACTATTTCGCTAATCTTTGTTTATTGACATAGTAACAATAGGGGGCATAGACTATAGCAGATAATGACGTACTTTCGCCATAGACAATATTTTTTTCATGACTGGAATAGGGTGAAGGGATTAGAGAAAAAGTCCGAGTCATGTCTGAGGGTATTAACTTTGATATTTTAATTTTAATTATGCAAAATCTATTTGATTGATGGTAAATGGATGATAAAGATGTGTTTTGTGTTTAGATCGCTGTGCTGAGTCAAGTTCGCTCAATTTTAATATGGTTTGAATAATATTTGAATGTAGAATAATTAAGGCATGATAAGCAGATTTGCAGTTTTTGAGTGCGCTTTTATTAAAAATGTATCTTTAGAGCTTTATAAATAATTATCCCTTTGTCAATTGTCATCCCATCGTTAACTACGCTAACGATCGTAAAGACATATTAATAACGATAGGTATAACAAAAATGTAGGTAGGTAGTATATAGGTATCACAGGTATTATAATTATCCATCTCGTCTATGATAATCTTTTGTCAAATTAATGCATGCTGCATTACAATTGCACTTTTTATTAATCATGACTATTTAGACATTATTACAATGGGAATTGCTATTGTAATAGGTAACGCCGAAAAGTGGTACACCGGTTCTGACCACGACCGTATCTACTATACGAAAAGGTGTTTTGTAACCAGGATTACAAATTTTCTAGTCATGCCTCAGGCTACTGGCTAGTATAATATGAGTTGAATATTATTCCTAAAAATGTCCCTAAACAAACTGACTATTGTCCAGTACAAATACAATACACCCCGTATTGTATTGTCACTTTCCCCTCTAACGCGCCCCGTATGATGACATGGATAGTTTTTGTAGGACAGTACACGATACGTGATACATATATATAGGTACTAGGTGTACTATCGTCAAAACTAACGCTCAATTATAGTCAACTACACATGTACGACGTAAATCGCCTAACAGCGCCGTCGTATCCTACTATCGCACAATTGTATGACGTAGTTCAACCGTCGATATTAATTATTAGATGCGCCCAACGCCGTCAAAACTGTAGCAATGTTGTTGCACGTAGGAAACGTGAGAAATTTTACACGTTTGGCCTTTTTTTTGTATACCTATCTCGAGTTGTTATTGAAGGCACGCGGCGGCATTCTGAACACTTGTAGTTAAAAACAATGCGGTATAGGGAAGTCCGATTGTCACCGCGTCTTAATGCGCACTGCTTTTAAAAGAGTGAGGTGACTCACTTCGGGAGTGACACATTTATGCGTTGTATGTAGGTTAGGGCGCATCCAATGATATATATCGATGAGTAGGTATAACCTTGTACAGTGTACACAGTCGTGTAAATAACATTTATCTCTATTAGGTATTTTGAGGCGTCCCAGTGCAATGGCAAAGTTTTTTAAATCTTGCTGCAGTGATAACCATCATACATATATTTCGTTTAGCGAAAAAGAACTATTTAAATACAAAATTTCATTTAAATCAGATCACTGGTTGAGGCGTGAAGAGGAAACAGACAGACACATTTGTCGCTTGAGCGAATATTATAGTAGCTAAATATTAAACAAAATATAAATATAGTAGTAACAGACAGTTAATAACAAGCAATACAGCCAATATTGTGATCAAGGGTGAGTATTGGCGAGGAACAGAAAAGTGATGTTCAGTCATTCGGAAACACTTGTTTTGGTAGAATGTAACATATAAAATTTACATTTATAGTTGTACCAGCTTTTACCCGAGGCTTCGCTCGCGCACAAATGGATTGGTGTAAAGACACTTTCCAATTTCAATTCCTGTAAAATATATTGAAATTTTTCAGATGTGTCGTATAAAATTACGCCGTTGCCTCACAGACAGACAAACAGACACGTCAAACTTGTAAACCTTTTTAATCGGGGGTTAATGACCTACCAAATCACCTAAAATGTCAAAATGTTGTGACACTAATTTAGAGTATCTACCTACCATCAAATTAAGTAAAATAATTTTTGTGGCCCTAGTGAAAAATCAAGTCCACAAGTCCGATTTTGTCGAAAATGAAAATGATTATTTATACCAAATGTTGAGAAATAAATGCTCTATCGATTCGTATAAATGAATCTAAGCTATCTTTAAAAACAACGAAGTTACTTGGTGCATAAAATCTACAAAAGTCGGATCCAAGTACACCTGTATTGTTTTAAACTGAATTATAAGTAAAATATTTTGTGTTTTTTAATCTAAACTGACATAAATTACCTAAGTTGAAATAAAAATTGTTGTTTAACAATACAATAAGAAATGTTATTTAAAACCTCTTAGTGAGTAATAATATTACTAGACATAAATCTGTTTTCACGAAAATAAATGACAAAAATCTAGTATAACACTACAACACTATCAAAGTGTTATCATAAAAGTCATTCCAAATGCGTATTCGTTTTCACATAAGCGAATTTACAATTTATCTATGTGAGAAGGGGTATAAGTTAATTCAAACCGTTGTAGAATTTATTTTTTTAACAGGTATTTTTCTTTAAAACTTTTAACTTTACACAAAAAACAACTCGATAATAATAAAAAAGTATACTCTATTTACCGAAAAAAATATCACATCTATTACATAGCCAAGCAGTTTAAAGATGTCACACGACTATAAACACAAAATTTGTATGCGCTGAGTGTTTTTGGCTCTCCTGTAAAGTTGTAATTTTAAACTTAAACCCATTTTTACTAGGGCTACAGATATTTTGTCCTCCTTTGAACCACAGGACGCGGGTTTCGTTGAAACCAGCGGTGGGTCCTCCTGATATTAATGACGCCAATTAAATAAATAATGGACCCTTAATTTGGTTTACGGTAGCAAGTTAATCGCTGAACATTAAATAACATAACCTTAAACTCCAGTTTAAATATAAATTAGACTTATCTATTTGTTCGTCGGGGCGTTCACATAGAACGAAACAGTCGACAAACGGCGAACGAAAGGTCTCATAGACCAAACTGTCTGAAAGCTGCAGTAGTCGCAATGAAGTCTGATAACTGTTTTGCCAACACTCAGACAAAATATCGCTAGTGCTAAATATGATGCTTAATCAGTGTGTTTGGAGTAATACAACCTCTGAAACTGCCTTTACGACACTGACATTAATTACGCCTACAGAAACTTCCTGGCAGTTCCGGGATATCTCACTTTATTAGGAGAAAGATTGTGTGTGTTTATGAGTTATTTATGTCGAAACGGCTGGATTGATTTTAATAAAATTAGTGTGGAGTTAGCAAACACCTAGGCACACGTCTAGAATACTTCCTACCTAAAACATCGTAGCAGATGTACTATTTTACATTTATAGAATACGTGTTACAACTATTCCTCATATACAACTATATATGTATAGTGTGCGCTGGTACAACGTCCGTTTAAAGTAAGGACAATCGCACACTCCATTAACTCCGTTCATAAGGGGTGTAGGTTTCCTTAAAGGGCGCCTTACCGGCCCTTACTGTGGTTACTAATAGCTAATGGCTATTATTTAACCATCAGCTACGTTTGGTTACTTATAGGTGGTGTTGGCCAAACGAAGTGTAAAATTTTTGATACAATTTTGCTTCGGCTTCGTTACAAATTTTATGCCCCGTTTCTTTTCACCATCTTAGGAAGTGAACACTTTGAGTACACAGCTGAGTTCAATCAATGGTTTGAGATAATATATAAAATTCTCATGTCACAGTGTTAGTTAACCACACTCCTCCGAAACGGCTTGAGTCTTGAGTCTTGACCGATTAAGAATCCGCTACTATACTCTATACGCGAATAACTTATTTGTATGAATTTGGTATGAATTTATTATTTACTCATACGTTGTTTACATTGCTTCCTTTGCAAAAAATATTTATGAAGGAAATAAAATACAAAAATACAGTTTATTATCACATTTAGTTAAGTATTATTAATTCAATTAATATCAATAGCACTATAACGCCCCACTAACTCGTTTCCGTGAATAGAGTAGGTATATCTATTTTTTTTAGGCAGAACAACGCCTATCGGGATCAGTAAGATTATAGTTAAGCCAAGAGTATTCTCTCTTGGCTTAACTTTGTGACTTGAGCTGAATGCAAGCTTGTAAGTTGTAACAAGTTGGAATGGTTGACTTTCCAAGCTTCTATCTGTATAAATGTTATAAAAATAAGGAATTTGTTTGGTTGAACGCGCTTATCTTTTATTATTTCACTGTTGTATAGCTCATTTATCAGGGATGGTATAAAATATATTATTATTTATTATACTTATTAACATTTATCGGCTACAAAACATCACGTTAAGATTAATACGAGCGGAGCAGAGATAAAAAATGTTTCAAAATCGGGAAAATTTGTATTTTATGTAGTGTAATAAAAATCAGGATTTAATTATTATTATCATAACGAACATCTATCGGATTGATCAATATTTTGTTACGCCTTCACGCAAATTACTACTGAACTGATTTTGATGAAATTTTCTATATTTGTAACATTGGGTCTGCAATTAATTAGGCTACATGTTTCCCGAAAATATACACGGTTGAAGTCACGGGCAAAAGCTACGTTAGCCAATAGCAAAATTTATAAAATTTCAGCTGCTCATATAAAAGACGTTAGCAATGAAATATATTCAGTCATATGGCAATTTGCATAACAGCTTGCCTACTTGAAATTATTTGTATAATAATTTAAGTTTAATATAACTTCCGTAAATAAATTTAATTAATGTTATTATTATTATAATTAATAATTCCGGCACGCGACCAATAAATAAATAAACTTTATGATATAAGATAAATTATTGTATTCGTTAGCGCGCCAAGAAATTAATTCTTTCAAGAAGTGGCGAAGGATGACATAGTCCATAACGTAGACGAGAAATTACAGCTGTGCAGTGTGCAGTAAGGAAATTGCAGGAAGGTCTGTCTATTAACTCTTTACACCTAAACCGCTGGGTCGATTTAGATTAACTTTAATATGAAGATACATTAAGACCTGAGATTGTTTTTAAAGTGACAAAATTTACGATAGAATAATTAATTTTTTTATTAAAAAAATAAGTGTGATAATGCCCAAAGTAAATAGACCGAAACATCGTCTCTATTTAAAGGACCCACAGACAAAATGACCACAAGTAGTTATGTTTGTTATGTTATAAAACACCCGCATTAATTGTTTCACGTTATTGTATTATTGTATTGTATTATAGCGAATTGTATTGGTACAATATTGGGCTAATACGATGCGGGCGGGGACAGCTGTTGAAAGTTGAAACGTTTAAGGCAATCGCCCGTGAAGTATATTGAATTAAATGTGCTTTTAATACAATAATATTTGATAGGTATTATATTATGTCGAATTGGTTTACGTGGTTTTGTCTGAAAAATTTTAATAAGTAAATGAGAGATTTTAAATATTAAAATTAGATAAATACATATTCGTAGAGGTGTCCTTTAATTTGTTGTGCAGATTTTTTTCTTTTTTTAATTGCGTATAACTACGCAATTAAAAAATAAAAAAAATGTTTATATACAGGGTGTAATTAGACCGTTTCCGATAACTTCGCGGGGTATTAATATGG
>DWAK01000491.1:0-10497 GCA_018230145.1 Lepidochrysops patricia
TAGCGCGTTTAAACAAACAAACAAACAAACTCTTCCGCTTTATAATATTAGTACTTATAGATATTAAAAGGGAGCGTTCAAGTATTACGTAACGCAATTTTTGAAGATTTTTGAAGTTATGTTATAGTTTTCATCATTAGTATCGTTTTAATTGCCGTTGCGGTAATAATACTAAATAAAACAAGAGGTTTTTATTCCGCAACACCTGCGTATTTCTGTTACGTAACGTGTTGTAAGAAACCCCTCGTTTTATGAGATCCCCCTCCCCTAAATTGTGTTACGTAATACTTAACGCTCCTCTTTAATCTTTCTAATAGTTGTTACTTCTGATCATACTTTGATTCAGTTAGAGACCCTTTTCATATTATTAATTTTATTTTTCACGAGGGGCGTTCAACCCCCTAGATTGTTTTTTATCATTTGTTGTCTTATTGAACTTTTATTGATCGAACGGGATTGTAGTCAAAATTTCCACCAGTGTTATGAATAATTCGTCAAGGTTTGCATATTTCAATCAATACTCGTGAGGGCGTAACTGTATTTTCGTCGGCTCATGGCAGGAAGACGGACGCTATAAACACACTTCCAGCCAAACCAAAATAATCGGCATACCAATATTTTGCGTCGCTTGTTCCGATTTGAGTTCTATTGAGTGGTAAAGTTTGACATGGCAGAACCAAATATGTATGTAATATTATGTCCAATGCTTCATTAGAAGAAATAATTCCAGTAAAAGAAACTAAGTTAGATATAGTTATTATGACCAAAATGCACCTCTGCCTTAGAAGTCAATGGGTTGTCGAAATTATAACTGCACCATAAAATGAATTGCGAAAGACCTTTCTGTAATGAACTCTCTCATAAAATCTGCTACTGGAACAAAACATGAAGGATAAATAAACAAGGAAGGAAAAAAAAGTACAAATAAATGAATGATCAGTTTGAGTCAAGAAGCACCTAATGATGTTGACGATGATCAGTCCATGAAGGATTAGTTTTAGCTGAGTGACGTATAAACGATTTAACTTTTTATATTCTTCCTGCTATGAAGCGGTTCATACGAAGATATTTTATAAAGCAATGGTTTCGAATTTAATACAAACACTTGCTGATCCCGACAAACGTGTCTTGATATATTTATTAAAAAAAATAGATCTAAAAAGTTAAATCGCAGCAAACGTGCAGCCTCCAATGACAACTTCTATATTATATATATTTTTTTTTAATATTAAACCACAGGGGTTTAAGATATCTATTATTGTGGTTTAAGACTTCGATCATTTGTATTAGGTTTATTTATTTAGGTCGCATATTCTGTCTACCTGTTCTTCATTGTAATTCAAAATCAGCCAGGTTTTTGTCTCTCATGTATATTAAAGGATTAGTTACATTCACAGATGCTACTTGTTCCTTCTTCGACAGGATGCGATGATTTGTCTGACTCAATACTAGTTTAAAACAAATCGTTTTTGTTTTAACCAAAAGAAGTCATTTGTAATGTTCGCTTCTCACAGGTAGGGCCTGTAAAACGGATGTCAACAATTAACTCTTATTTTAAGAGCGCGTTTTAAATAGAAGCAATAAAACTGTAATGCCTGTTTAATGACTGTATTGTCTTGAGCCATTTCAAAAAGATGGAAACTGCTCAGAATTTAAATAAGATAGATAGTAGCCGCATGCAGGCGTCTGCGTCGGTGGTAATACTTCCGTTTGCCTTGTACCTATTTGATGCTTATTCTACGGTCTCTGCCTTTCAAATGTAATTCTATACCCTAGTTCTACCTAAATTTTTATTATTTTGGAATAGAATAAATCAGAGTTAAAATTATTTTTAATAATATTTAAAAAAAGGAAAAGTCAATAAAATTAGTCATATTATAGCAATTACAAAGCGGTAATAATTAATGCTAAGATATTAAATCGTTTAGTTATAATTTCTTCGTTTCGACGCAATAATTTGCCAATAACAAATGGGGTTTGTTGGGCCGTGGAGCGTGCCGCGATCTCTCTCGACCGGCAGCAGTTAGCACGTGTTCCAGCGTCTACTATCCACCTACTAAACGTTTTATCGATCACGAAGGATCGATTAAATGAGATCAATAGGCAGGGGAGCGGTGGGCGATCGGTCGACGAACTGCGCGGGCGCAGCCTTCCACTGGCGCACTCTAATTCAATTTAACGACACCATTGCACATGCTACAATTGGTTCCACCGTCGCCGGCCGCCGCCATTATCCCCTCGACGGGTGTCGTGTGAATTAAATTTTTAATTTAAAATTTAATCTAGCTTATTAATATTTATGATCGGGCAGCTGTGAGATTATTGTCTCTCGCGTTTATTATCTTCGGCGTCGGCATTAATCGAATTCTCGTCGTGAGGTCGGAGTCAATAGTGGATTTTTGTTTTTAAAATATTACCTCCGAGACCGGATCCGCAAGGATGGCTCGTGTCACCTTGAGTGGCGGATGCCGGCGGTCCGACGGAGGAGCTATCGGCCGTCAATCGTGCGGGCGTCCCGCAATATATTATGATCGTCTTCTGTCTGTCCCTGCTGAGGAGAGCCGTCTGTATTTTACGACCGGCCACGTCCGCTGCGTGTTCTCCGCCAAGGTTAATGCATTGATCGCATACACATTAATTGATTCTGAAATATTGCCAAGGGATTATAGCTTTTTTGTGGTATTTCCACCCAGCGCGTATTAACCTTATATACAAAAGTAAAACTACTTGATCAGAAGGTTTGCGTCACGATTCTTTCAAAAAGTATGGGCGATATAGCTAAAATCTCTAAAGATTGTAATCGCAAATGACAACCCATTAAAATTGTTTTCAGTTGAGCGCACAAACAATTTTGAAGTCAAAAATAACGAAAATAGAAATACGTAGGCGACACTCACGGAAAACAATGAAACGTAGTTGCGTTAACATATGCGTTTTGTGTATTATTTAATGTAAACACGCGTTTATATATCGACATATTATATGATTTCGCATCTTTTACCTACTAGAATAAGAATTTTCCTCAATAATCAGCAATGCTATATAACATACAAGTATACACTATAATAAGTATCCAGGTCAGATAATTCCCATCTCAACTTTAACAAATTGTATTTGAGCCGGATAATGCAAATGTTGACACAATTGGCAGCATGACAACAATGCGAGCGCTTTTTGTGCTCACTTCCGTATCCGTTTTCTGTTGTCCACTGCAGTTCAATTATACGAAATAATGTGGCACGGATAAGACATGCTTACTACGATTGTTAGCTATTACAATTGCTTTGGAAGTGACAACAGCATTATTCATTAATTAAAAACAGGTCTATATAGTTAAATATGTTTTGTCTCTTGAATATCAAAATCATAACATTAATTTATTAATTAGAACAAGTGAACGAGTTGTGCAGAAATTCGTATATCGACCTTTTGCACATTCATACCAATATAATCATCTAAATCGGAAACGGCAACTTTAGCATTTATTATATTCAGAATTTCGTTCACTCGCTCTTTGGAGGGCTCGGCGATGTGTTGGCGGTGTCCTTTAAGGTCGATATTGCGTTCCCTTTGATGTGGAACGGGAATCGAGCCGGACGTCCGGTGCCGGTCAGGATTCGTTTCACACGACGCGCCTCGTGTTCGCTGATCAAAACACCAGTAATTCAATAAAATGCCGTGTTTTTGCAGGATACAAACTTGTTGATGTTCCAAATCCCTTAGCCACTCCACTTCTGATTGAATCAAGAATGTTTGAGTTTATAGAAAATGTATGGATGGTATGTCCCTGTTTAGCTATTTCTTAATTAATCATTTAATTTCTCCGAGTGCGTCAGCAAAAGAATTGCTCTGAGTTACTTTGAAGCAACCGAATGGCCGATTTCGAACACAAGCCTTCTTTGGTTTCACAAGGTACTGCCAATATTATTTGCCTAAAGTGTAAAAACACTGCGTTGATATTATCTACAGAAATTAATAGCACTTAAATATTAACCTTGTTCATACACACTATTGCACGCACTGTGCTTTTTAAAATTGTGAAATAATTTTTAATAATATAATCGGAATTGTTTTAACTTATCGTAACACTTATGTAAGTTTCCGGCTTCGTTTCTGCTTAGCTTATTTAGAGCGCAATTAGGGTCAAATTATTCTGAGTTTAAAGGGACTTTGCAAAGATCACAAGTCCCTTTATCTATGTTTCCCAATGGCTGACTACTTGATTTTTAACGCCAAGAAATTAACTTTGACGTTAAAATAACTATCGAATACTAGGCTAAAGCGTTAGGCTAAAGCGTTGCTAGCATGTGAAAGATATTATTTATTATGTTTACATTTTACAATCTCCCTGATAATACGTGAGAGCGCAATCTTCCGGATCTTTGAGAATACGGCGAGTATCAAAGGAGCGGGGAATGTTTATTTTAACGCTTATTCGGGAGTTGGCTTTTATCAATACCTCGGATGTTTTAATCGTATTATTTCCCCAGCCGGAAGTGATGTATTTTAAAAGTTGAATACGCTGTCCTTTGAGCCGGATTGACACATTGTTGTTGGCTAATTCGGAAGTTACATTTTATTCTTTACGTTTGTTCAAAGGCTAAATGGTGAAGGTATTACAATTTACATAATTAGCTATAATGCCCACATTGTAAGGTTTGTAAAAATTTCGATTATGTATGAAATATTACTTATAAAAGTTATAAATTGGTATTGTAATATAGTGATTGATAAAACCTGCTTTTAATTTATCGTTCTTTAATTATTATCACGTACATATCCAACAATTCTTAGCTGTACTGTCCCAAGTAGTGGAACGTATCGTAAAGTGGAGCTGCTTTTGAATAGTTTGACGTACCGTTAGCACCGTTGACTCAGTATTCGGCGGACTGCCGAATGTTTTGCATACAATGCCCATACGGGCTACGCTTGCGCAACCGACCGCCGGATGTGCACGCCGTGTGCCAAATTGTGCGCCTAGATGTCTGCACTATATCTCGTAGCATCCTCTCATCATATTAATCGTGCACTTATCGAAGTTTGCAGGTATACAATCATAATTAATATATTTGTATGAGTAACCGGATGGGCAGCCAAGGTCGACGATTGTTCGCGTTACAATTGATACGTGTTCACGCTTAACATGCCGATGGTTTCCGGCCGGGGTATATGTAAATCGGAACCCTAGTTGGGCTGTAAGGGCGGCCTTGATGATGATTACTATAGGGTTATCTCGGTAGCATTAACGTCTACTGGATCTTGTATGATCTGCCTCTAGGATATCTACATATTATCAAACATAGGCATTGTCTTTGGTTTGAATTGATGATCATGAATGGTTTAAATCGGGTCAATCGCGACGGTTAATTAACATTTGCAGATAATGTAAATGTTACTTCGAAGTTCAACTGCGACAATTATGGAAACTTGTTTTGCGATCACAAAAGTTAAAATTCGGCCATGATTGGAAAGTTGGTGCGTGATTGATTGTTTCGCCCGCATAGCGCCTACCCGCAGTGCTATCTGCATATACTGCATAGCCAAGGGCTTTTAAATTAAAAATGGGTCGCTTTCGAAGCAATTAAAACGGACTTTCTGACTTTCGGGAACTGTGCCGAAATTAGGGGGAAGCCAACATGACTCTTTAATTCGTAAAATTTCGTTTGTCAAAGATTTTGCAATATCAAAGGTTTAATATTACTACTGCAAATTTTTAACAGATGAAATAAGCGTATGGGAACTCATCAGAGCCAGACTTAACCCTTGTCTTAAACTTTAAAGCATACTAAGCTAGCTCCATTATTCAGTTGTAAATGGACGGTGTAGTCACGACTTGTACGTTTACGTCATGCTATGATGCATTTCCTTTTGATATAGGCTGGGAAAGTGAGAGTTTTGTGTCTATAACCACTTGAATTTCTAAGGATGTTATATGATCCTAAGTGTAAGAAAAATAGTAGTGATAGTCTTTAGAGTGTTTTAAATATAAAGATACGTATTTGGATATCTTGATAAACGATGACCCTTAAATTTGCGATATCCTCCTAATTATGTTATTACCGTTTATGTTTTAGGAATGCGTAGATGAATGGATAGTCAAATTTTTGTTATCTTCTCGCACCAAAAGTGAGGTTCTAGATTAAAACATAGGCTATATTTACCTACGAATAACATTATGTTATAAGTATAATACTGTATTTACGCGGATAGTTCCCATATTATGCAAAATATCTTAAGTTATTTACCATCTGTCCCGTAGCGAATAAAAAATAAATATCCTGTCTAAAGCAGCGAATGACCCATGTAACGCGCAGACATGGGACAGCTAAAACCGGAGCCCGGCCTGGACAAGTTTGACTCGTGTGTGTCGAGTGTAGACTCTACTTCATTTGAATTAACAGGGACCTCGGCCATGCAACCTCGAATTAATGTTGCTAAAATAATATGCATTTTACTGCTATATGTATATTTGGAGTAGCACCTATGCTAGATACTAGAAATAAACTTAAGCTTTGTATAAGGCTTAGAGGTTATGCTTTTAACAACAAGAGATCCAACAAGGGAACCTGAAAACCAAAGAACGTTCTTAATCCCATTACCAAGAAACTCTCGTTAAAAGTTATTCTCAAACCCAAAAATGCAGTAGCCAATTTTGGTTTAAAATTAATATCATTTTCGCTTCGGGTTCGGAGTACGAAGAAACAGGGAGCTAAATTCACTATAACACGTACGTGATTACTCCCGTCATGCCGTCGTCATTATCAGCTTGTTTCATTTTAATAACTGGCCACCAAATAGTCTTGATAGCTATAATTTCCTCGCGGATGATTTCCGGTGTTTTCGTAGGTGGTTAAATTATTTGGAAGTAGGCCCAAATGGATTACCTAAAATTAAAGTCTCATTGTAGGGCGCGGTAGTAAAGTTAATTTTGCTAGCAGTGTAATTAATAGCAGGAGTAGATGGTTGATGGTTGTGAGATTGTTGTGAATTCTGATACAGCCTTAATTAATTTTTAAAGATTTGTTGATTGATTTAATGCTCAGTAAGTGAATGTTGGCATTATTCAATGATCAATGTTTCTTTTTACATCGGCTATCTAAAATTAAGAACAAGGACATGGTAGAAGCCGAATATTTTCGTATTATCCTAACAAAGATTCATACAGACTCACAATTTATTTCGAAATTGAAAACTATGTAGATATGCCTGTTGCTATGTCGCTATCAGTGTGTGCTATATTTTACATATTGGGTGCTTTATCTAATTAAAGAGATAATGGCAGTTCACACGATGCAACTAACGGAAGTGAATTGCGAAAAGATATATCAGTTCCCTTGCGTAGACAACACGCAGCGGTACTTATCATGTGAGAATGCTACGTTCTACTTACTTGGGTGTACTCCGGCCCGTTATCCGAGCTCGGAATATGAAACCCAGTGCTTGCCAGTTGTCTTCCTATTTAACTAAGATATATACGCGATAATTACCAAGACGTACGATGAATTACAGTTATAGCTTTACCTAATTCATTTGGTATAAAGAGTAGCATTGCAACTTACGTCTATAATTTGAAATCATTGGTGACATAAAGTTTATGATTACAGAGCCTGTTAATTCACTCAAGCTAGTCTTTAATGATTGTCAACGCATGATAATTACTAAAAGCTTCTTAATCTCTAATAAATTAGGAATTATTCAACCTCTAACACTAGCCAGCTCGTGGATAATCTTTAGTTTTTTTGGGAGAGCTAAAAAAACTCTGTAGGAACTGAGGATTAATTTCAGTTTAATTTTTTTAGAACTCGCCTAATTTAGCTAGCCTAATTAAAATTTTAAAATGTGAAGCGATAAAAAGTCAACTGTTCGGTTGATGAGGAGATGACAACTGAACTGATGAGAGCGACTGAATTCTTTGAACACTGACCACCCACAGTTCGTGATTATGGACTCGCTTTATATCGATTGCCGACTATCTTCAGTTGCGTATAAATTGAACGCTCGTTTTTCTAGTGCTGAAGTTATTAACGAGTCCATACAGTCGATGTTATCTCTTGTATCATGAGATCAGTCACCATTAGGAGCAAAAAGTGTTTGAGCAGATTAAGTACCGTTTAATTGCACTATGTTGCTATTTAATTGCGCTTGTAACTTTGTAAGTCCGGTTTGTCTATAAACATTAAATATTATATTGCAGTAATTAGGTATCTGCTTAACATATTTTTGTGTTACAAGGTAAACATAAGGTGTTACTGCTGTACATTAAGATATTTTATATTTTTCCTTTGGATTATGATGTTAAATGTTACAATGTAACCATTATCATTTAAAGTTAAAAGTCAAATGCTAAACGTATTCTCCGACATTCTAAGATCAAGACGGAAATCCTTAGAGGTGACCCCTGCCATTTGTAGGTTCGTGGTCAATGACGACTTGTATGATATTAACTTTGCTAATAATACGTATTACAACTTACGTCAAGTAGAAACTGAGTAACAATATACAGGAAGTACGTGCAGAAATTTGTTTAATTGTCATTGATTCGTTGTCCTTAAAAATTTGGAGGTCGCAATTTGACTGCCTTATTGTGTGGTAGAAAGTTCGTTGCATCCGTGAGTTCAGCCGGGAAATATGCAATACTGCAATGTTTACTGCTTTTGTACAGTAAAGGGCTATTTATGTTACTTATCATTTTATGTTTTTAAATGATTATGCGTTTCGTTTTAGTTTGGATAATATATCTATTTTATTATTCTTTTAGGGTTATTTTTCTATAGTATTTGATAGTAAATACCTTAGATGTTAAAGCACTGAATAAATTATAAAGAATGAGTATTTTTTAGTGTGCAGTGTCAGTACTCAGTGGTAAAGTTAAGCGTTCATGAAAATTCTTGGTTCTCGGATTTTCTCCTCTACTATTGCTTTACATATATTCACACAAGTTCGGGTCATTTGGTATTCATTCCGTCTGCTTGGAGGTCGTTCGTCCCGGTTCTCGGCCGATACTGTATATTCTTTTGCATGCCGCTGTGGAAATCTCGATTCTGTACGCGTTGGAGTATTTTACACATACACATTAAAACGACGTTGCTAGAATTATACACGGAACATTAATAAATCATAAGGTGTCACAATTTTTATATTTTTCTTGTTTATTTAAAACACGTCGTACTAAAAACAAAAAGAAATCGCCTCACCTAACGCTCCGTGAATTCCAAATGTTGGTGTCGATGCGTTAACGATGTCAACTGTCAATCTTCTTTTATGTCTTTTTGTTTACTGCTTGCAAATAAAATATAGCCTTTAAAACCAAATACGCTTCGTATGTTTTAACTGCGTGTCTGGAATTAAATTTATGAATCTTTAACCAAAACCTTTTGCGAGGTGTACCTAGGTAGATAGTCTGCAGTTTATTGTAAAAGCTTTTTATTGAGAAACTGTTGGATGGATATGGAATATCTGTGTACCAGCTGGTACTGTCGAACAAGAAACAAAATGGCTACTTCCTAGTCGTTCTAAGTAATTTGCAGGCTGTAGAACACATTTACAGTCTTCATAAATAACTATATATTATAGACGTCACGTAAAATTTCGACAATATAATCATAATAAAAATAACTTAAATAAAGATATCTACTCTAAACAGGTTTTCTAAGACGTGTTAAATTTATGTGATCGTTTACGCCTTGAAAAGCAAAATAGCATGTAACCGGTCCAAGTCTATAGGCCTAGACGTCGCGTCCCTGCCAATGGTCCCATAAAAATTGCAGATGGAAAAATGTCGACAAGATTCCACGCAAATTTAGACATTTGTGGCTTGTATTTCGACCTAAATTCCCGCATTTGTCTGCAGTTTTGGTGTGAATTAGGAATGGCAGTGATGTAACGGTAGGCACAGCACGCGTGACGAATTGTCTGGTGGATACGTGACGTGTTCCCGTTCGTGTGGATTTTAAGAGCTTTACGTTTTTTCTGACATTCATAATGAGTATATTTTCTTCGAGGACATTCTCACAGTCCGGATAGAACTGTCTGTCTTACTCGTTAGAAACAAGTAGCCTTCTGTTATGACAATTTTGATCTAGTAAAATAACTGTCACTTCTCTAGAATATTTCCAATGTGGATTGTATGTAGGGAATTCAGTATTACGTAAAACGAATTTTGAAGGCTTGGTATGCGACAGGTTGGTCCGTGTAGGTTGTACGCAAATATTAGCACTCGCCCAATATACTACTTACAAGTTTGCCTTATTACCAAATGTCCTGTGTACTTGCATGCATAATGTGGTTCGTGGGTGTCGCAATAACATTAAAAGTTTGTGCACACCTAATAGGACTTGTGAAGTTGGCGATGTGGGCTGTTTTCCTGGAATTGATTTGTTGTTTGTTATGAATTGAACGAAAACACACCTTCCTTTAAATATTATGTTTTTATGGCTTGAACGCATTGACTTAGAAAAATCCCAAGACTCACAGTCAACGTCTGAAAAACGTCCTCGA
>DWAK01000492.1:0-10484 GCA_018230145.1 Lepidochrysops patricia
AAGAGGATATATTTAAGATCAAAGTGGCCACTACGACAAAACGCCAATTTCATATTATGTAAGGACCTAATACTTAAAGATCTTACTTACTAATAAAGCTAGTGACCTTGGAAGGACGTGTTGTTACTTATCAGTTATCGCTGTTTATGAACAACTGGACTTTGATGTATATTTATAAAGTAATAAGTAGTTAAAGTTTTAGATTAAACATGCCTACGTTCTATTACGAAAAAGCACACTGTTTGCGAAGGGTACGTTACTAACACGGGCGGAGTGGCGACTGGCGTGTGAAACATTCACGCGAGACATGTAGATAAAATTTGGAGTTTTTGACACTGCAGGCTAACTACAGGACGGTATAGTACGTGAGAGATCGTAATAATCCTCTCTGACCTTCACTGACCGCATCAGTTTGTAAGTTTGTAAGTCCCATCAAAACTCACAAACTCGAAGTCAAAACTGTCAGCCGTTCGTGCAGCTTCGTTGTTTGTTCGACAATTCCCAACTTAGTCGAGCTGCTCCCAGCTTCACAAGTTGTTACTTAGAACGTCACTGGCAACAATATACTCATTTACGTCAAATTTATGTTCTAATTTTTCTGTTGTTTGTTACGCTTTCACTTAAAATCACTTTGATCAGTATTAATTGAAAGGCACAGATCTAATAGAGCAGACTTTGGAAAACGACCTAGCTCCTTTTTATAGCGGTAAAATTGTAGTATTTGTCTAAAAACCTGTAACACATAGATCTAATGTGACAGAGTAGCTAAGATGCCCTTAAAAAGCATATTTATATAAAGCATGAACAATGTTGAGTTGTTTGGGCGGTATATTTCCAAAGTTAGTATATTGACAAAACAATCACGCCACGAGACAGTTAAAATGCGAATGTGTGTCTGTCTGCTAACATTAGTAGTAATCTATAATTTAGGAAAGCTGCTTCATAGCTTTTAATTTTATTATTTTTTTCTCATACGGATCGAATTATGTATACTTGTCACTCTCATTGAAAGTTTATTGTACATACCTTCAATAGGAAGTATAGAAGTAAGAAGCTAAATAAACTATAATGTGAAAGGGTCTGAAATATTAGTTTTTTCAGATTAACGCACTGGCGACTCTATTAGAGAACACCGCTCTACCATTCAGTATAATATCTACATAGTATATAATATACGAGAGTATACTCGTAGGTATACTAGATGGTAGGTAGGTATAGTAATTTGTTCAGCATAAATATTTTTACTCTAATGCGGGAGGGCGAGTCAACACTTAGGTGGGGAGTATTTCTGTAACTACATAGTTGGTGTATGATTTTCTTTTATCAAAGTATTGTTTTTTAAGATATCGATTTTACTCAGTAGCCTCATCGTCGAACACACGTTTAGCGGGATACTGGTGTTAATTGCCTTTTTATAATATAAGAAAGGCCCCGGTACAGCAGTTGAAGTAGGCGTCCGTGAGGTATCTCCGAGTCGGCCTACGCATAATCCTCGACAGACAAAGCGGACTCTACTCGAGGACACAACACCTGAGGCCTGAAGCTTAGAATTTTTATTTTATTAGCCTTACATTAATTCGATCATGGATTTATTTTTACATTAACAATAATTATTATTATCAATGCGAAAGTGTGTCAGTTTAGGTATGCCTGTAAAATTAAATATAGATATAGTTTAATATAGTATGACAAAAAAAATCTATTAATCGCGGCAAAATGTGTGGTATCGCAACAAAAGAATTTTCGCGCAACAAAATTGCCATACATAATTGTCTGTTCTCTCGGCAAGTTTAAGAATGTGTCGTGCTATATAATAAACATAAAAAAACAGAGCAACGCCTGTCGAGATCAACTAGTTGTCTAGTCAATAATAAAGAAACCGTTCTATTTACATTGTGTGTCGATGAATAATCGAGTAAGTAGTGTTTGGGAACCTAATCACTCTAATGCGGAGTGCATTAAAATTATTAGGGTCATATCTACACTGCATACTTGTATGTCCTAACTTGCAACAGTGAGTAGTAGAAGCGAATAAATAAAATTAGCTGCTTCATTAGAAACAGGACGACCTTTTTTAAATTGCGTGAATTTAATTTAAGCTAAATTCCGAAACCATGGCATAATATACAGACGTATAAAGGCAGATACGTACTACCTACTTAAACATTAGAACGAAGTCGTGTTAGGATTCTTCCACGCTAGTTTCAAAAACATTGATGCATATGGTTCAGAATGACACCAATAATAATAATTAAAAACTTACATCTATAAGCTATTTTATATATTATATACCTACTTAGTCCTCTTTTCTTTAAAATATGCCTACAATGCTGAAAGACTTACACAAGTACATTTCTTGCCAGTCGAAGCGGTATCGACTATCGACTGTATGCCGAACGTTTTTTCGCCCCCCACTAACATACGTATAGCTGTACCTACATAGTCCGGTGCCGTTAAGCGCCTATCCAATAGAGCGGAAATGTGCTCAGTATTCAGAATAATATCAAATTGTGACAAAACTCTGCACGACTAACGTCGTCAACTAATAGATAATATATTAGTTACCGGCGGATTCGCGATATCGTGGTCAAAGTTTCAACAGGAGAGTGTATGCTGTAGCGTAACTTTCAGTTGAGACAACCGTAAATGTTACTAACAAATTGGCTCACATTGCAGTTAGGCTAGTTTCGTGCTCGATGCCAGGTCCACACCCCGACCTCCTTATAAGGGCAATTACATCGTAAACTCGTTCGGCTTCTGCTCACGTCGCCCAACGTTGCTCTACGTCGCTTTACATCGCTCCACGTTGCTCTCCCAATAATTCCGATGGCCGCAATTACACTCACTTACTGATTTATACGAGCGTTTTTAGCTATAAAATGATATTGCGCAGTAAGGCAATTTTCACAATGCAACGCTTGATTTTAAAACTAGGTTCTTTGGCATAAGGCTGGACCAGTAATATCTTGTTATATCTTCGTTATTATAGACCATTATAATATTTTAAATTAGCCTAGATCCTGTGTCGTGACCTCACATACGTCACGAATGTTGGCGAGTATCGCAATGTTTGTCTCGACATATAATGAGCTCTAGCTCGGCATTACTTCCGATCATGTCCACGTGTTGCGACCACTTTTGGCAGGGTAGTCAGGGTAGGCAGGGATTTGTCAAAACACCTTCCCCCCGTCAACTGAAGGATATTAGATACATTCCGAAGTACCGGCCTGTTGTTCTGATCGGTGTCAGAGTGTGATAAGGTCGCCCCGCAAACCGAGGGGGAGGGGGATGAAGGGAAATAAACGATAGCTTCCTCCCTTTTCATGAATTAATCTTTGATGTTTGAGGCTTAGTTACCGCGAAAACTCGTTTGTTTTTTGTCACATCAAAGCTTCGCCCGTTGTTTCATGTCCTCGCAGACCTGAGCGAGATATTCCGAGTAATTCCGCCACGTCACTTCTCGAGCGATCATTAAATAAATTTTAAGATTTTTCGACTAATATAATCATAATCATCACATAAATCTTTTAACAGAATAACATTTTAGTAACAATTCACATTTCACAAAAAATTTTTTGTACGCAAAGTACTTTTTCACGTGATTGGTGAATTTGTGCGCAACGAACTAGTCACTAGTAACTTATCTACTAGTAGTAAGTATAAGTGTTGCAAGAAAATTCGTAATAAGAGTGCTCTGTAGTGGGCCAGTAAGATTTGCTCTTGTTATGTAAAAGCGATTGAAAGTTTTGTTCCAGTTCGTCCCGCGCCGGCTCTGTCGCCGCCACCACTCGGCAAATTGTACATTGTAAAACAACCTCACAAACTTACGAACTCCGTCCTGCTTCCAGTTTTATTAAGAGGGTTTGAACATTAAGTGGCGACTACTCTGGTGTAAGGAACGAGTGTTTGTTGAGTGACCGTCGCTTACCATTTGGACTATGGACTATGGTGCTCTGCCTGCTAGATCATGCAAACTTTCTTCTATATGTTTTTAAGGCTACTTTCACGATTAACACTAAACATAAGATGCACGTTACATATATACTTTACGATGTGCGTCGTGTATATATATATATAGACTTGAATATTATATTTCCAGTAATTTTTCAATTTTCGTTAACATAATTATAAACAAAATAACCTAAAAATAAGATTCAATCTCAAATATATTCCAGTGAACTCTATAAAGAATTACAGCGAACAGCTTTTGTATTGAAATAAATAAATGTGTCCGGAAAACTCGCACATCATCCGAGAATTAATAATTAATTATTATTATGCTCGATAGTTCACGCGTGAACGACTTTTATGAACGAAATATTTCACCAAGTACGTACAATTGCACTGTGAGTACAATATTTGTGGGAGTTAAAAGGGGCAAGCGAAAGTAATATATTGATAAAAATATTTAAGATTTTAACGATATTATAAGACCAATATAACACACATAAATTATTGAGAAAACAAAATTTCGTTCTATTAACGGGCTTTAAACATCACTCACCACTACGTCACAAAAATGTCATTCAATTTAATTAGGTATGATATTTGAAAACACAACAAAAACAACATAATGTTTTCAATAAGACATTCATTATACTTTTCTATTCCAGAAATAGCTTTTTCTAAGTTAGCGCTTCAATTATTCGGATCGTCTTTAAGCTCTGGCGAGCTTTAAGCTCACTCTACAAAAGGTTCAGGAGCTTAAAAATTCTAATTAGCCACGTCAAACGTTTTTCGTTAGGGCACTATGCTTATTTCTTGTAGGGTTCAGTGCCCAAAGGGTAAAATTGGTCCCTATTAGTTAGATATTATTAAGTCTCCACTGTTCGTTAATCCGAGCGTCCAAAACCAATTATTATTAATGATTAAAACACAACAAAAGTAATATATTAGAAACAGTATAAATGGGCGGTTTTACACGCAAATTCCTCTCATTTATTTTTTGATGTTATAACAACAAATATCTTTTGATAATGGGATTGTTTTTTTTTTCTTTGGTAATTTATCTGAGAACCTCCGTACACTGGTCATACTCACGCTTGTCCCTTGATCCGAGTGGGAGCGGGGCTGATGATGATGATGATATCCTTGCCACCAGTCTGGTGCCACTACTACAAATATTCAATTAAAATTGCTGTTTATAACACTTAGGGCGACTTTTACCAAGCTGTTAAACATATTTAAAATTTTATTTATGCACAAAATCCTATTTAATTACACAAGTTGTCTTGCGCCACAAGTTAAACATGTTTATCGATCTCTCAAATTTAAACAGCAAAAAATCGCTGTTTAATCTGCTAAACGTATTTAGCAGTTAAATTTCAGGTTAGATTTTGTTTGTAAATAATTTTGGAAGAATTAGAGTGTGAAAAGAATAATGCGTTTGTTTGTGTTTATTTTTGATGAGATTGACGACGACGAAGAAATTGTCAACTAGGTATATGAACAGGCCTCGAGGCGTCAGGCTTATTGAGGCAAGATCTTTGTTTGAAACCCTGACGGAGAAAAGGATTTTTCGAAGATTTCGCCTATCCAGGAAGTCCAAGAACACAACGATGATTTTGATAGAAATAATTGAATCTAGATTATTGTTGAAAACGGAAAAGTAAGTATGTAGGTACCTACTTTGTTTACATATGATGTGAGACTTGTAAGATACGTACGATAAGTACGTACGTACCTACAAACAAAATTCTTACCTATTTAGTACGATTTTTTTAGGTAGATACTAGGTACCAGTAGCGAAGGATAAGTTTTCTATAGAGGGAAGCCATAGTCGCTAGATAAGGGATGTGTACAACTACATATAGAGCAGTGCAATAAGGAAATTTTGAATCACCGATTTAAAAAGGGAAGCCGATAGTAATGGAGTTGTTCAAACACCTCGCCACTGCTAGCTACCTACCTAAAATATTTTTTTTTGGTTACTACATTATGTACTAGGTACCTAGACATAATACAGCAATACCATGCAACACTCCAAAATGCGTTTAGTTAATTTCACGCTTCAACATCGCGGTGCAAGACAAACTTAAATAACTTTAAATTAATCGTATTTACAAATGAAAACATATTTAAGTAAATGAGTTTAAATTTATTTAAATAAGGTTTGGACAAAGCCACCCTTAAGGTGAATGAGACAATATATTATGTATATACTTCAAATATATTTTACTAACAGATGAACAGTTGAGTTGGGTTGGTCGGTTGGATGCATTCCAACGAGAGCGATTTTTTAAAGTATTTTTTCTCCAAAGTAGGTGACTACCATCACTCGCGATCATCATCGGCCGGCTGACATGGCGATACGAGTGTAATATTGTCACTTCACATAAAAGAACTAGACCATGCATAACATTAAATGACAACCAATATTACATAATTCACGGAAGTCGCTTTGAGGATTAAGTTTTTCAATTCGGTGTAAAATGCTATGAACTTGAAAATTGAATTTCTGTTTCTGAAGCGCGCCGGCGTCCGCACTTTTATTATCAAATAAAAAGTCGCTTAAGATACAACCTCCCGAGTCGACACTCAAGTACCTCCTTGACACTTATTTGACTCACTCAAGTTACTATTGCGATCAGCGATACAGCCGATCGCAATAGTTTGCATGCTACAGCTTTATAATAATTTACGTGATGTATGTATTGTAGGCTTATTTATTAAGGTTATATAAAATACTCATAAATAATATTAGTAACTGTAGGTACAATAAATGACAAAAAATGTAAAGTGACTTAATTATTTCTTTTATTGTTAAATATTTAATTATTGTTGTAATAATTTTGAGGATAATGTTTAAGGCATAATCAGTGATAGTCTGAGAATAATATTTATTCGGTATAAAAAATATAAGGATGATTGTCAATTGCCTTTATTTTTTCAAAGATGGCATTCTGGAAATTATCGGGGAACTAGTTGATGTTATTTAAAATAATTAATTTAAGTATTGTAAACGGTGTAAACATTTGATTAAAGTCGTCTGTTAATATATAAATAACAAGAATAATGTAAATATTCATGACTGGTGAGAAAACGGCCATTGAGATGCAACAATATGTGGAGAATAGAGAGAATAGAGAATAGAAAAAAGAAATAAACCCTATGAATCATGATATTGGCTTTTCAATTATAACAAATGGACCAACTATAAAAAGGAGGACTATAGTATTATAAATCAGGCATGAAGCTTCAAGAAAGCTTTTGCCTTTCAGTCGCGGTATGTCGACTCAAAATCTTAATAGTACCTATATTATGCAACAGCTAGTGCGGCAAGAACCGATTACGCGCGAGAGAAGGTACGATCATTTGCTCGTATGGGCAATCGACAATACCGCATGAGTGCACCATACTATTTTTGATTACAAATGCGAGATAAAAATAATATTATTTCTGGGCCGGTCATTAAGCCGAAATTTGAAAAAGTATGCGGTAAATATCATTTGAGTGCGGTAAAAATGTACAGCAATCAAATTTAAAATATGCGTAAACAGCTCTTTACCAACCGCAATAGCATGCGTTAAGAAAGTTCTTATCCCTCATCACTGCATAGTATAAAACAAAGTCGCTTTCTCTGTCCCTATATCCCTTTGTACGCTTACATCTTTAAAACTACGCAACGATTTTTCACTAATCGACAGAGTGTAATTTTTGTGTATATTTGAATACATAATTTAAAATTTATCAGAAGTATATAACTTTAAACTTGCTATGCCCAAAAAACGATTTAGAAAATGGATCTTGTATATAATGCGGTAACTGTAAAGCTAATCAGATGGGTACAGTATTAATCGTTATAATTTTTAAATAGATTTATAAGCTTGAGCATTTTATGTAGATTATTTTACGCTATTACACTCTAATATAATTAAAATAAGTAACTTAGGACTAATCGCAAAATAAAAATTAAAGAGCGGGTAAAAATAACGGCACTGCGTGTATTCTCGCGTACCATAGGCCATAATAAGTAACTTACACTTTTGCATTTAAAATATGTTTGGATTTATAATGAACCCGTGCGTAGTCGGGGCGGGAAAGCTAATGAGCTATAAAAAATACTAATTACGTCTTGTTGTGTTGTAATTTATTCAGTGAACGTGGTGTGTGATGATGATAGTTCTAGCGCGTCGTGTCCGCAACGGTTTGTTTCTTCAGGGCCCAAAGTTTTATCCCTCGAGTAGGTATACACCAAGTAGAATGGAAAAGTATCATATGAAGAAAAACTCTTTACTAACTGCATTATGATCGGCCGATACTATCGCATCCGCCTTTAATGTATAGTTTTAGCTCAAGCGTTATATATGTATTGGATCTGACACTTCAAGTTAAAGTGTTTCTGAGAAGTATGGCTCTACCTCTGTTGGTAGCGTGCTCGATGGTCAGGTCCCTCGTCGCGGGCAGCGAGGGCAATTGAATTATATGTGATCGCCTACAACGGCCGCCGTGGAGCCTGAGGCTTATAGCGGCCGCTGTGAGCCTGAGGCCTATAGCGGCCGCCGTGAAGCCCAAGGCCACCGCCACTAATCTCGTTCACTACTAATTTTCAAACCCATTTTCAGTCTCGAGGGCGGACTTTTCATCGCACCTGCAACCTACGTAGGTTGTGAATTTCGGTGTGGTGATAGTGTTATCCCTCCGCTTAAAGCCCCGCGGGCAAAATTTTGTTCAAAGCGAATTTACTGT
Organism: Lepidochrysops patricia; assembly: GCA_018230145.1. Taxonomy (NCBI): domain Eukaryota; kingdom Metazoa; phylum Arthropoda; class Insecta; order Lepidoptera; family Lycaenidae; genus Lepidochrysops; species Lepidochrysops patricia. The sequence goes on from DWAK01000492.1 coordinate 8,689, forward strand.
CAGCGCCAGCATCGCAACAGTTTGTAGTAATAACTATTCACTGAGAATATTTATATATTTATAATAATTAGGTACCTAGTATCTTTACCATGTTGACTGTAATGCGCTCACCTTAAATATTTTATTATTGGAACAATTTGAAGAAAATACAAAAAACCTCAAGTTTTTTGATAAATCCCGTGTTCTTATCGATGTCGATAGTTTTTACCGACCTCCCTAGTCCTGACCACAGAGTATCGAGTTACAGAGGGCCGGACATATCGATTGTATCGTTCGTCTATATTCTATGGTCGGACGTGTGTAAACAATCTAGTGTGCGTTACACTCCTAATCTACTGTGGAGTTTTGAAAATGTACAACTCTACCAGAGTCAAGGGGTCTATAGCTATTATCGCCTTGCCTTTAGAATTAATGTTTCATTTACAGTAAACACACTGTACAGACTACAGTAGTAGTGTGTTACAGTGTGTCCACTGTACAGTCATTCGTTTAGTAACTAACGCTTCCCTTTAAAGGAACTCGTCCTTCGCCACTGAGCACTACAATGATCTTTGGCTCGTGCCTATAATCGAAACAGTTTATTGGCTTTTTCGAAAAGTTCGGACAGCCAACTGGCTGAAAATGTTTTAGAGTTAAACCTGCGATTTAACTGTGCAAATCAAATTTACAAATACAATAGGGAAGCCTTTAGGCCTTGTTTTTAAGCGCCTCGCCACGAGTGCACAGACAATATATTATAATCACGCGTAAGTTCAAAGCTGAATCCCGTAAACTGTGCGTTGCACAATCTACTTATATAATCGCAATAACTGCAGAAATTTTTGTGATTACTTTTAACTTTATTACTCACCTTCTTTCAAATGTTTTGGCCTCCTGGTGCAAAGGAAAAGTTTCGGAAATAATCGACCAGGAGCTATGTCGATATTACATCTGTCTATATGGATATAGGACATTTTGTTTAAATGAATGAATGAATGAACTACAATCCGAAAGAATGTGGCCATTCGTAGGAATTTCTTAAAAATGTTGATTCATTTTTCTCGGTATTTTAACAGTATTTCTCGAAGACAGGCGATGATACATGTTTGCCTTATACTTTCTCACAAGTTGCCTAACTACCAGACTGTATTGAGTTAACTATTAAGTTATTAAAATAATGATTATAATAATTTATGTATCGCTTACTTTAACTAAATATTAAAAATTGTCATCTTCCAATTTCAAACAATCATTTGTTACTCATAAGTCATAAGTCATAACATTATTACCAAATTACCGGAAGCCGTATCTTGCCACTTAATAGTGAAAAAGCGTTATTATTTAAAAGAGAAGTTAGAATTAGGTAGGTACCTACTCTACAAGTAATTTTTTTTGTATAAATCGAAACCTACTAGAAGGGAAGGGTGAGATTGCTGTGGAGGGAAACCGTATCCAATAAACGACAATGCACTACTGCACGCTGCGTTAAGATAATTTGAAAGACTGATTTAAAAGCCTATATGTATGGAGTTGGTTAGACTCCTCGCCAGGGGTATATCCCGTCAGATTGACGTACACCACCAGTGACAGTACTGACAATGCAGCCGCATTCCACGAGATGAGTCACCAAGGCCGCTCAAGGCGACCCGGTGGCTGTTGCGACACCATTACGTATTGCACTAGTAATATAATACTAATACTACACTAGTATTATAGACTAGCTTTTGCCCGCGACTTCGTCCGCGTGGAATTTTTACTTTATTTTTGGATAACGCAAAATTTTACCCGCGAGCCGCGACTTCATTCTCCCGATTTTG
>DWAK01000493.1:0-10471 GCA_018230145.1 Lepidochrysops patricia
TATATTTTACCAACATACAATTCTAAAAAGATACCTACCTAGTCTGTACGCACATTTAATACTCTTCTATACGATTATTTAATGTAGTTTAACCGCGTCTGCTGCTTTCTGTTGAAATATTTTAAGCGTCGTTATGCAAATCATTTAATACTGGTAGAGCAGGAGGTAGGTATGTCATATTGTACGCGTATATCAGAAGTCAGACTCAGAACTAATAACGCGCGCGGTACGGACTTCCGACAATTCACAATACCCTTTCTCTCCGGTATTCAGATCCTTCGAAATTACATTTCCTCAAATTCCAATCGATAAATACTTTGGTAATATTCGAATTAAGAATTTTTTTTTAATTTTCATTTAAATATAACAAATTCACGTCCATATATAAAAACTATTAGAAAAGTATCGTTAGCATTGCAATTCTAAAGCAAGAAATCTTGACCTTTAAATATTTTCACTTTCAATTTCAATATTGTGTTGTACAATTATAGTTGAATGAACACATTTTGGGTACAACAATACTCGTTACATGTAGGATCGAAGGGCGCCGCCCCCATGCGGGCCAAGAGTTTAATTAATATACCTACATAATTGAGAGTTTTGTTTATTAATATTAGTGGATATGTCAAGTATTTAGGTGAAAATTTTCACGATAATAGCTATTTATGGGATTTTGTAACTTAAAAAAAAACTGAAAGGTTTTATATGAATGTGGTTCACATTGAAGATCTTTGTTTACATGCTCGATGGTAAAGCCCTTGCCAACTGTACTTCAATGCACACAGAAAATAAAAGAAACAATAGGAAATGCACATTATCAAACCATCGTAAAAGTAAATGTTTTGTAAATAGGTACATAAGTACGTACATGTTTTCTTTTTGTAGACATCCAAGAACTACTACAGAACAGAGACTATCTTCCGCACTCAGTTACATTTATTATTACCTAATCATAAATAATTATTTAGGGTTACTTAATGGAGTTTGAGTTAGTAGATCTACTAAATAACTAAGTAAGTGACCCTTAAATGAATGGCGTGCGACCAAGAACGGAATAAAGGCACCTGTACTTTTGTGACGTTGCGACGGGGCAATATCGTTATGATGCCTTTGTCCTCGCCCTTTACAGCGCCATGAGATAAGGACGTCTACAAGTTAGCCATTTTGACACAAGTTTGTAGTGTTCACTGCTTGTTAATTCGAATACGTATCTAGTTTAATAAAGACAAGATTTTCTCAATGATCCATGACTGAAGAAAACCTACTCAACGAATTTGACATTGGCAATCAATATCATGGGTCAGAACTCTTAACAGTACAATGTCTGTGGGTCATAATGATTTCACTGACATTCGCCAATTCGTAAATTTGTCTTCCATACACAGGCGTAGGTGGAAGTCGAGGGTCCAAGATATGCTAATCTTGTGGCATGATGACATCATTAACGGGGCGTGAGTGCAATCACGAGCAGCCGGTATTGGTATCATTGTAGGTGGACGGATGGTCGAGGAGACATTTATCTACAAGGATGTTTTGACACGTGCAAAATCACTGTCACTTGGCAGGTTTTGCGACCAAAGTTGCAACACTCTAGTCCCATGATACCATATATGATATCACTATAATATTTTAAAGGTGAAAGTTTATTACTTGTTCACTTCTTCACTGGAGCGATTTTATATAATTTTGTATAGAGTTAGCTGATACTCGGGATTAACCCAAAGGTTACATAAACCTAATCGAATAACGGGTATCACCGCGGGGCACAACTAGTTATACATAACACGTATAAATATCCATGTATAGAATGACTTCCGCATAGGCTCCCATTCAATGATACTTCTTCGATAGTAACACGTACGGAAGTCGTACAGTTAGCCTGCCTTGTATCCGCGATCGTCCTCATACTGTTACGATCGTTCATCAGGAATACAAATTGTAAGCATAAAAAAAAGATGAGATCTTTTGATAAAAATTAATAATCATTTTGACCTTTACTAAATATGGCTTTATAGTATTCGTCTAGCATAGAAATGCTATATACCTATAGGCTATAACCTATAACGAAGGGCAATATGGGCGTAACCTGCTTGCCAATGTAATGTTTTTTTGTGCTATTGTAAATAGTTGTTTCTGTATGATGGCAAGAAATTGATACCTACTATTAAAATTAAAGTAGTTTTTATGTGCATACCTATATAGTTATTAAGTTGTTTCTGTGCCAGCGGTTTTATATTATACCATAATAGTTGTACCTCCACTCTATTATTAAAAAATATGTGGCCTACAACTGACAAGTTCTGGTACTCGGTATCACTAACTACTAAGTAGTAAACAAATGCACACTATTCGTGCCGAGACATGGCTTTTCCACGTTTTTTTTTAATATTATAGGGGGCAAACGAGCAGGCGAGCCACCTGTTTGTAAGTGGTCACCGTCGCCCATGAACACTTATGGAGCCTGAAGGCTCTGGAGTGCGTTGCCGGCCTTTAAAACATGCTTATATAAGATGAGTAGAAAACCAACACCAGAGGATCTAATCCTCTGTTGCTTCGGATCGTTTTCTTACTTGGGCGTCCAGAAACCTCACTTACTCGACGAAACACAGCACCAGCGATATTTCACGCCGGTTTATTGTGAGGCCTTGATTTTTCACCGGATGAGCCTGCCCATTCGTGCCGAAGCTTGGCTCTCCCATGTAGACATACATACCATAATAACATTAAAATATGTTTAAAAATTTCCAAATATCCTGTGTATAAATATGGAGCATTGATTAAATTTTTACCAATTGAGTAGCATTTAACCATTGAAGCTACATATTTCATAGTTGTTCGAATGTCGTAAAAACATAAGCACCTAGTTTTATTGGTCAGGCTAGGACTGAAATCAGGTCAGGCATTAGTTTAGCATATTTAGACCAGACATCATTATCATAGCTCTATTCACACCCTTTTTATTTATTTTTAAATAAAAACATGAATTGTTTTAAACAAAATATAAGTGTGTTGTAAATAATATAAATTTACAATACACTTTATTGTATTGCTAATATTGTTGATGACGGGCCACATTTAATCAACTCTCAGGACAAGCAAAATTTAATTTGGTCCATATTTTCAAAACATACTTGGGCAAACATACAATTCTGAAGTCTTTCAATCTAAGGCAATTTATAATTTATAAACAGTTTGATTATTGAAAATTTACGTAAAATTGCCACATAGTAGTGTGTTACGAAAATAAGAATGTTGATATTTTATCACATATGATAAGTTTAATATTAAGATACATTTATCAAAAAAAACATGTGTTTTGTGGAATGTGCAAAAAATTAAATGTAACATGTTCACAGAATACATGAAACTTTATTATAAATTGTACCTAGAATTTAAATATTTTGAAAATACATATATAGCATTCCAGTCCATTTTATTTCAAAATAAATAATTTATGACTTATGATAACAGATTATTACAGTTATATGTAATATGATATTTGGCACAAGTGATGCAATTGCAAATTCGATAAAATGTTTAAAACAAAGTAATAAGCTTGTTTAAAATAAATTAAAAATAATTTTGTTACCATCTTTTGATTTTGTAACATTTTTATCTGCAGTTCGATGACTTGTATTATCAAGTGATACATTTGGGAATATACCAAGAGTCATGCCTCATAGGTAGGTCAAGTCTTGACCTTAGTGTCAAAAGAAGATGATGATAGTTATTAAGGAATAAGAAAAAAAAAACATTTGTTTTTTAAGCCTAATAAAAATGCATTGAAGCCCAAAATTCACTCAGACAGGACAATGTCTGGCATTCTGCCAGACATTGTCCTGTCTGTCTGCCTGTCAGCTAGTTTTTTTTTATAAACAAGTTGATGAGTGTCATGTAACACCTGCCACAACAGGTTTTATTACGTGAAGTGTATATATTCTTGGATCTTAATATTTTTACTGCAAAGGTTTTCTTAAGCAACTAATTTACTATTAGTCTACAAATGGTCTGTTTGTTTTCAACAGAAAAAATATTTTTATCCCAAGTGAGAAACCATAATATTATGGGTGATTTTTACTTTATAAATAAATAGAAAATCAGTTTTAAATATTCTTTTAGTGGATACATAGATAAAATAATAATATCAATTTTAAACCTAGCTCTAGTCTACTGTATAATATCAAGTGATAGAGGATTTGATCATATATTTATTGAATTTTTTAAAAACAAGACATATTCACAGATAACTTGAAATGTGATTCAGGATTCCGAATCATGTTTTGTTGCAATTCACCATACCATTCTTTACAGAAAAAAAAAACTCCTTGATTACAAATAACATTAATCGGTAGTACTACTTCAAATAAAATAATAAATAAGTTTACCTCTATACTTCTTGTTGCAAATTCCACACCTATTGTAGATTTAGACTCTAAGTTGAATTCATTTCTAGTGAAACGCGAAAGAAGACTGCTTTTTCCCACGCCAGAGTCACCAATCAAAACAACTGAAACAAAGGAATTAATCTTTTTTTTTCTGCAAGTGACTTTTTTTGTCTATTTGTAACATTATTAAGGACTAAAGAAGTCTTACACGGTTAAAGAAAAACAAGAATTAGATCATAGATGAGTGATAAGATGACTCATAAATACCGAACTTTTGGTGGAAATCGATTGCCACCAGTAATCAGCTGATTGAAAACAAAGGATTATTCCATGGAAAATAACAATAGAACTCAAACTTACGGACCAGAAACCGTTATGTAAACGATTTTTTTTATCGATAAAGCCCGAAATCTATCCATAGGTCAATAATCTACGTCACTGACTTGAGAAACAATAACTTTTTACGTATCAACCAAAATTATTGACAGTTACTATTTTATTGTATATGTTTCCCTTGCGAAACTTGTGTTTTCTTGTATGCAATATTACCTTTGAATAAATAATCGTATTCGTCCTCTCTTGTGCCCATTTTATAAAGATTTGTAGTTGTTCGTTCGACGTCAAAATCTCTCAGCTAATAGTGTCAAGTTATAAAAACTCAAACAAAAATTGTTACGCACTAAAATATCACAGGCTCAATAAACACTGCACAGCTAGTTAAATATCACTTTTGATTTCGGATTATCGTAATAAGATCGGCTTTGTTTTTTAACTTTTTAATAAGTCATAGGAGACAAAATGGCGGATTTACGCCCCTATCGGAAATTTTAGAAACTTCAAACTTTTGCAATGGTTGACGTTTCTATTTTGACAGTGACATTTTTGTCCCAATGTCAATAAAAACAATACAGATTAAAAACTGGCCATAGCCTAAATCCGACAGACAAATCAAAATATTTGAGTTTTGCTTTTACTCACTCCCAGAGTCAACAAAAGAAACTTATTATCTAATTTTATTTTGTTTATAAAAATTCATTATAAAAACTCGAAAATCGAGTGATACCTACTGAGAATACAGAAAATTTTGCGTCCCGAGATGACGTCCCGAGACGACGAGATGATGACAAAGATTTTTTTTCTTGATTTTTATCTATCTTGAAGTTGCAGGCTTTGAAATGAACCTATTTTATTAATTTTATTTATATTATATTTTTTGTTGTTACATAATATTCTATTTACATCTACTTTTTCTAAACATTAAAAACCTCAAGCACTGGCTGCAGCAGCCTCATTTTCATCATCACTATCTTCCTGAACTTCCTTAGACAATTCCCGGTCTACAAAAACGAATGGGTCAATCTTCAGTTTTTCAGCTGATGGTGGACTCACAAGGAAGCACCTGAGAACATAAACAATACTAAATATAAATTTATAACAGAGTATAAAATAATGTTTAAGTAAAATCCAATGATATGGGCTAAATTACCTTGTTATAAACAGTCCATCACGTTTGGGTCTTGAAGCTTGAATATCTTTCAGAATAGATTCAATATTTTCCACTATTTGTTTTGTATCCATATTTAACTGAAATAATAGGAATAATAAATCAAAATATTGTTATGATAATTGATATTTAATGGATATGATAACAAGTAAACATTATCAGTAATCTTTAATGTCTTTGTTTAGACTCCAAGAAAAATAAACTGTGATAGTGGTGCCCAAATTATGCTTACCCTTCCAACTGGCACTTCTACTGTTCCAAAATTAGGTTGATTTTCATCCTTCATGACTCTAAACTGTATACCAGCAGCAAACTTCTTCACTAGGCCACAGATATCTGGATCTAGAGTACCATTGCGTACATTCGGAAACCGTCTCTTCATAAGACCTCGAATGGGGACCAGGTCTGTCAGAATATTTGGATGTGCTATCACATAGTCATAGTCACTAAACTTTACTTCACCTTCCTAAAAAAAAAATGACACAATTTTATACAAAAAACAGCAAAGCCAGAACGCCATTAATTGTAGATTTTTGTTATTATTATCTTATTCTGGGGACTCTCTCTCAAATAAATACCTGAATCTTCTTGATCAGCTCTGTACTACCAACTGTTGTGGCACCAGCCTCTGCAACCTGTTTAATAAGCTCGGGGCCCTTGCAGAAAGCCAGGATTGTCCTCTCTTCATCACGGGGGAAAAAATGTGGCAGCAGTGTTAGTTTCACAAGACTTTCCACATAACGATTCTGAAATCAACAAGTCTTGTTAGAGTATATAATATACTGATGAATTATTTTCAAACTTTGTTTTTTTAAGTAAGGAATATTTTATTCTTTGAAATATTTGTAATGTAGTTTTTAAAACACCTTTTTGACAGCTTCCATGTTGAACTCAATCCTCAGGTTGACAAATGCATCTGGTACATTGTACATGGTGGGGTGGTGGGTCTCTTGATGCGCTCTGATGGCTTCCTCAGCTGTGTACACTACCCAGCGGTAATACCGCATCGGGTACACATTATCTTGGGAGACACTTTTGTATGAATCATCCAAATGTTTGTTGGTAACTACTACAGCAATCCTATAAAACAAATTTAATTTTTTTAGTTTTTATATACCAATCCAAGATTACGGCATACAACAACAAAATAATTTCCCTAAAGGCACCATTGAATTGTATTTAAATGCACAAATACTCGGAATTATTATGTAAACTGGTATATAGTTTAAATACAGATATTTATTGTGATAACACTTTGTGATTGCTAATTTTCAACAGAATAGGTATATAGAAGATAATATTACTAACTTATTCTTTCCTCTTTGATTATGTGGAATGAAACCAACTTTAGTGATTTCAACTTTGACTTTCTTGGCACGAGCCTTCGCCCTAGTTCCTTTTCTAGCAGCATAACAAACAGCTCCAGTGTGAATGGATTTCTAGAAATGGTTTTTTACGAATCATTTACGAGAGACAAAGGTAGTAGTTCAAAATATGAGCAAGATCTACTTACAATACTAGAAACGTTCGTCTTATTATGCGATATGCTTAGATTAAATAGGGATCCTGAAATAAAATTAGTTTTATTAATTTTAGTACTTATTAAATTTAAAAGCTTTTAATAATCGTTTATCTTACGGATAAGATTGCCTGCCATATTCAGTTTGTTTCTTATGTTTATTTAAAAATTATTATTTCCTACTTTGTTTTTCGAAAGAATTTGAATTTTGAGGTTATTTCAGAAGTTATAATCTATTATCTATGGGTATTTTATTTTTTCTTACTACATTTAACTTGGCTTGGAAGGTAGGGTACGGTAACTTCAAAAATATTAGAGACATTTTGTAATTTTCATGTAAAAAAAGAGTTAAATTTATCTAAAAAAATAGGTATGTTACAATGGGTACCATTACAAAATAGGGAATAATAAAGCTGAGAATAAATAAACTCTTTATTACAAAAGATTTAGCTAAATGCTAATTCTTGATTAGGATATACAAAGACACTCTGTCATAGACAAAACAGGTTTAATGTCAAAAAGAAACTAAAACTTCAAAGTTCAAAAATTAAACAACTTTTGTGGAGGCACGCAAACGGCTTAAATTTATCATGTGGAAACTAATATAAGAAAAATATAAGTGAAGATTAATAGTTTGAGCGTGTAATGTTTGCCCTTGTTGCAAATTAAGATGGAGAAGTTAAATTGCACTTTACTTGCGATATCTTTGTGTGCATTGTTGTGGGGTGTGGCCGGTCAATATGAGTGGCAAATACGGGATTCTATTGACGAAATTCGTGGGAGAATGGATAAGATATCACCGGATAACTGCTACATAAGTCATCTCGATGATCTGTTCCTACCCAAGGACTCAGTGTCTCACCATCCCGATGTAAAAGAGATCAACATAAACCCAGTTTTCGCTAACCGTACTGCAATGTTGCATTTGCACAATCTGGCGATGAGTAGAGCCTTTTTCTGGAGTTACATCCTTCAGTCACGCTTTATACGGCCAGCTATCAATGACACGTACGACCCAGGAATGATGTACTACTTCTTATCTTCCGTAGCAGATGTCTCATCGAATCCCTATATAAACGCTAGTTCGATTTACTTTTCCCCGAATATGTCTTACACGTCTTCGTACCGAGGATTCTTCAACAAGACCATGCCAAGATTCGCGCCTCGAGCTTTCCGAGCAGATGATTTCAATGATCCAGTACATCTTCAGAAAGTATCAACCTTAAATACATTCTATGTTGAAGATTTGGGTGCGTTTGAGCCAGAAAGTTTGTCTAAAGATTACACATCAGATTTCTACCGTACCAATGAGTGGTATCAAGTTTGGTTGCCTGATCAGGTTGATAAAAGACATGATACTAAAACAACATATTCCGTTGAAATAAGATATGCTAATAACACTAATGAAACATTCACATTCCATGGACCACCTGGTAATGATGAGGTATGCATTTATTGTTCATTGTTTTTAGACTGTACTGACAGTATGTCCATAATGTTCTTGTATTGTATGTTGTTTCTAGTTATCTTATTAAGTATTTTATGTTCTTATTTTTAGACACCAGGGCCTGTGAATTGGACAAAGCCTTACTTTGACTGTGGAAGACTTAACAAATGGCTAGTGGCTGCTGTATCACCCGTTGCTGATATCTATCCGCGACATACACAATTCAGACACATAGAATATCCTACGTAAGTTTAAAATCATTTTTATAAAATTAAAGCATTGTTAAGTTTATGTTGACTAATTTGACTAAGTAACTAGACAGACAAAGGCTACAATATTGAATACATATTAATTTTGTAAATATTTTACTAAAATGAATGTTTTTGCTTATGAGAAATCTGCCAAATGGCAATACATTGGTGTGAGGTCTAACTGTCATGTGATTGGTGATGATTGGTTATTTTTGACATGGCATTGACATTATATCATATAATTCACCAATCGTAAGGGATGTGCCTAAATTCGTTTTACATTTGATTAACCGGCAGGTTGAACCAAACTTCGTCATTTGGCCAAATTTAAGTTAAAATGCCGAACATTCTGCACTAAATATACTTGCACTATTATAATAGAAATTAATGAAAAAACAATTTAGCTGTAGTAACAGTGAAATAAAATACGTCTGATATACTCATTTACAGTCATTTATTTGAATTTAAAAAACTAATCATATGTGATAAACAGAAACCTTAATTGGTCTTTTTAACTACCAGTCTCAAAAATAAAGTAACCAAATGGTTACTTAAACAAAACACAAAATTAAACCGCTCTTCTTACTAACCAAACCAGCCATAGAAATCAGCTCAGAAAGGAATGAATGAATTAATATTATTTTCTTCCTGTGTATCCTTATAGGTATTTTTTTTTAATTGAACTGAAGTTCGGCCGAACTTCGGCTGAATTTTTCATGTTTACCGAATGATCGACCGAAGTTCGTATTTGGTTCAAACCACATTCGGCCTATCCTTACCAATCATACACCAATCACATGACAGTGAGGTCTAACTGTCATTTTGCCATCTAGAGGATTTTTCATATGTGAAAACTCTCATCTAATTGTATCACAGAATATGTATGTAGGCTAGGTAGGTAGTAGAGCACATAAAATGTTTAATAATTTTTAAATATTTAAAGATAAAAGATAAAATAAGGAAATTAATATTGGATAACCTTACAGATATACAGCTGCAGTGGTAATGGAAATGGATTACGACAGGATAGATATAAACCAGTGTCCATTCAGTCCAGGCAATGATAAACCAAATCGATTTACAGGGACTGCTCGATGTAAAGAGGAAACTACAGAGGTAATCATGTTATGTAGAGTACTCGTGATTTGTGTGAATAAGATTCTTCATAATGTTAATGAAAATTATAATATAATTATATCATAGGGGTGTTTATGATTGTCGTGGTTGGTTGTATCATTCCCACGGCTCTGCACTTGGCGAAGCAAAGGAGCACCAACTGGTTTTAGTGGGTAAACACAGGGTGTGGCTCTCTACACCGCTCCCAGGGAGACCCATGTATCCCAGTGTATTGTTTATATATATATA
>DWAK01000494.1:0-10470 GCA_018230145.1 Lepidochrysops patricia
CGATAACTATAAAAGCTACAAAAGTTTTGGTAATACACATCGATAGATCTTTTTTCTGATTATAACGGCATCAAAATGTTAAATCGACCAAATGTTGGTTAACGGCATTTAAGTTTGGCAGTATAATTAATCATCATCGCCTTGCTAATTTTGCTTCTGTTAATAGTCGGCTTAAAATGTGTTACGTAATAAATGAACAGCCCCAAATGATACGGTGCAATGTAGAACCGCCATGATTTCTCTCTGTCTATGGTTATAATTAGAGTCACGGTTGCCGTGATTTTTTAGCATTAACAAGCAAAGTGTGCTTCGTTAGTATGATCGAAAACTAGAAAGCATTAACTCAAATTGTAGAGTAAGGTGTGTATCAGTGGCGAAGAGTGAGATGGCCTTAGAGGAAAGCCGCAGTCGTTACACGAGAGATGTGCAAAATGTACACGATTACAAAACAATATTGATTTAAAATTGAAGCCCACAAGAACTGAGTTCTTTGGACGCCTCGCCACTGGTGTGTGTATATGTAGCTGGGACTAGAATGAGGTGTTACTCTCATGAATTAACTCAAGTCAATATTATTATACTCTCGAAATAATTAGGTACTCGAACATTACTGATAGGCGGGAAGAGAGGTAAAAAAGTCTAAACACCAGTTTTAACTTGTAGAATGCAGGGAGTGATATTTTGTTGCATGTTCTATCTTTTTTATTGGAAATGTCGAGATAATTTTGGACTTGGATTATCCCAGTTCTCTATAGTAGTAGTAAGTACCTAGTAAGGCTTTCTATAGTTTTTTATTTAGTGGGATTACCCACTTAGAACGCTTGAGTAATATCTAAAGTCCAAACTCTACCTATAACAAGAAATACTATCGAATCAAAATTAAAATAACCGACCGTGACGTACTAGTTCAACCACTCATCTGTGGACCATAAACAATCACTTCTGATTGTGACGTCATTATTGCCTTAAAGATCATAGTCGTAAATCTAAACAATTAATTATTGTTAGTGAATCATCCAATCATCAGTCAGTCGCCCGCGAGGACGAAAAGCGCGCGCGTTTTTTGTTTTTTTTTTTTTTTTCAATTACAATATTGCGTGAGTGTTCTGCCAATATGCTTTTTTGTGTCATTTAAAAGTTAGAAGGTGTTTTATGGATTGTGATAAGGTGAATATAAAAAAACATTTAATTAAAATTATAACAGTATAATAGTAATTGTAATCATTTCGTTTATTTACATTATCAATATTCGTCGCTACGTGCTTTTCTGTATTTAGTATTTACTGTAAAATAAACGTCAATTTAGTAAAAACGTTTGTACATACATAACTATTTGCTCGAACTATCTAAAACTCTACCTAAGTCTATAATTATGCTGTAGTTTTTTTTTCTTTTTGTCGCATCCATATTATGTATTTATGCTATATGACGGTAAAACTCACCAATATTGTTCCAAATATATAGATATACCTAAATAATTTTTTTAAACGGTTTTCAACAGAAATCTAACTGTTACACTGTTTATGTATGCCAAGTTCTCATAGTGAGTCATCGAAGGCATAGCTATGTCAAGTGCGAAGGTAGGACTGACAAACTAATATCGATTCTATTTCTGTAGCGTAGAGTTTTATTTTAAACAACATTAAGTTCATACATATAACATGACGTGCTATGTCAAAATTACGGAACTGAAGAAAAAACCCAAAATAATAATGCGGAAGATGTGTTTTTAGTTTTATTAAGTTACTACTTACTTAATGTACCTACGTAGTATTAAATTTTTTCATTTACCTACTTTTTGGAAATTACGTTAAGTATATGTGTTTGCTGAAAAATGTCACAAAACTAAAAATCTTTTGTAAGTAAATAATGGACTATACTTTTAAAACATTTTTGTTTTAGATCGAAGTTGTGTTCAAAATGAGTTTCGGAATTAAAACAAGTGAAATTAATGTTCTTTTAGCAAAAATAAAAATGTTTGTAAAAGGACATGGTAATTTCTGAATGACATAACTAGGTACCTAGTTTTTTTTAATTTGAAATAACTTATGTTACCAATGAAATTAGGAATTCTAATGATAGATCATGGAATAGTAAATGAATCACTGCTGAGTGCTGTAAGTAATAACTAGTAACTACAACTATCCTTGACCGTAAATCGTGAATTACTATGAATTTGTCATTGTAGGTAGTTGATTGTGGTTGAGGTAATACATGTCTCTTTTTAATTACATAGACATGACTGAAACACAAACATTAGGTATGAAATAGATTCTGCTTTTAGCGCGGTATTTTAATTTGCAAGAAGACAGACGGGAGTATTATAGTATCTAGTAAAAATATAAGCACATAGACCATAGTCTTATAGATATGTATTTTGTTATAATGATATACTGGCGCGAAGGCGACGACATTTTGTAAAGGTATGGAATGCAGTATTCGAAATTCGAACATCATCTGTCAAAGCGAAAGGTCAAAACGACACTCATATATGGTAGGGTCGGCTAAATATTAATATTTCATCAAATCCTATTATTTTCACCTCGCACTTTGTATTTGGTAACTGTAAAATTATGCAAAAAAATCTAAAAATATTAAAATAGGTGTGGTTCACCCCGTTCACCATACCATAGTTCCTTTTTTCTTAAAATAAAACAGAGTGAAATAAAACGTACGATAAAATTTGCCATAAATATATTATGTGTATTGTTCTAAGTAAGTATAATTTTTGACACTAATTACTAAAAACTAGAATATTTGGTGTCTGCGCCTTAGAAAAATATTACCTTTTTTGTATTTGCAATAACTTGAAGTTGACATCCCTAAGATGGCGCCAGGTTGGCACGCGCGCATGCATTCACAGAGTTGCCAGATCACATTTTTTAGACGTTCTTACCGATGTCGCGAGAGATTTGTCAAGTTTTTTACGATGTATGATAGCACTATACATAATGATATGTTTAAAGAGGATACTTAAATGGCTTAATTTAATAAAACATTATTATTTGTGTTTTTGTTTTTCATTTTATGACTGTATCTTTTTATTACATTAGCTGTAAAAATGAATTCTGGTTTAATAGTAAGTAATAGTAAATAAAAGATAATCAAAAACCCTTTTAGAATGACGCATTTTGCGTATTGCGTGATCAAAAACCATGTTTTATTCGTTTCATTGAGATTTGATAGCTAACATTTGTAATGCGTTATTTAAATACAATATTTTTTCTGAATACACAACATGTTTACATTGTTGGTACAATATTGTTATTTCCATCCGATTTGTCACTCTTTAAAACGATTAATTTTATTGACGAGGCACGAGAAAATTATTACGTAACTTAAAATCAAATATAATAAATTACGTTATGACTTATGAGTTATGACAATATTTGAATGCGTTGACTAACAGTAAACGGAATTAATTATCTCTGACCTTCTTTGTTTTCTTAACGAAGGAATGCTGATTTTCAAATAAAGAACACTAAGGAAGCAGATTTTTAGGTACCTACCATACAAAGATTATTTAAGGTAATATTTATTTATCTAGGAATATTCTGTTAGTTCTGCTATGTAGGGTTGTGTCATTCCACATTTACAAGAGAAACCGTAAAAGTAAATTATTTCTCTGTAATCGAATGATAGTAACTATAGAGTAAATTGTAACCACAGACTATGGAGTTTCGCGCTTTTAATCTGTCATTCGATACTGTCACAAAATCACTTTCCCTGGAACGAATGCAATCGGCATAACAAAATATAATTTAAATCTTTAACTAACGCGACGCAATTATTTGGTTTAAGTTATAGGTTAGAACTATTTTGGTAATTTTATTCTTATTTAGAGTACCTATTTACTATTTATTTACGTAATAAAAATATAATACAAACATGTAAAGTGTTTTTGCTTCCTGTTCGACAGTTTGTTTCTTTTTCTTTAAACTTCAATGCCAGTAACAGACGTTCCTAAAAATAAGTACAAATTAATTATATGACACTGTATAAATAACATTTGCAAAAATATTTGAGTACCGACAATATAAGAGCGCCAAACGACACAATCCATATTTTGTTAATATGTACATAATATTTATCGAAATACTCTTTTTTTTTGGAATTCGCCTGTGTCTGATATGTTGAGTTTATTTTGGGCAAGCTCAGTGTTTGCTTCACGAATTTAAAAAAATATTTTGATGTGTGTCGGATAGTATTTTTTGCATGTTATGTGTCTGTGATGAATTAAGCGACAAACCTACGATTTTGACTAATATTAATTAAAATACTAACGCTAAGAACTCGCGACGCGATTTTTTCCTACACTCTCCGCAATTGCGAGCCCGCAAGCTTTGAAGAATACAGATATTTCCCATAATAAAAATAAATTAAAACTCACGACGCGTTTTTCGCCCGCAAGGCTTGCGATTTTTTTGTACGAAAAAGAATCGCGACCGCGGCGGGCGCGAGTTCTTAGTGTAAGAGCGTTGCAAAAATTAGTACCTACATTTAGCAAGAACCTACATTTTACCGTGCGCGTCAAAATGAACAAAAACAATTATTTTACGTTTTTCCCGGGTCTGCAAAGTTCAAGAACTAAACATTTATTCACCTATTTAAAGTAAATAAACAATTAAGCATCTAAGAAATTAATCATCTATTTTTTTATGTTAAACATTACGGTTTCCTTACATAATTTAAATCGCGCGCCATTTTAGGAGCTCCTTCGTCACAACATTTCTGTCTATTTCTAGATAGACGACATACCTCCATCTTGAGTCAGATTGTCTTTGTTTAAGTTATGTCACGGTACAAAGCAGTACAAAGGAGCAAAGTTATAAAATAAAACCCGCCCCGGCTCCACACGGGTGCAATGCTGATACTAAATACGTACAGAAAAACTGTGAACGTTATATATCAAAATATATTATAAATGTTATTATAACTACATTACAAACCTTGAGATCGCTCATATTTAAATAATAAAGTCATACTGGTGTTGTCTGGTATTTTCTAACATTTTCTTGTCTGCGGAACCCTAATATTAATTACGACACCAGCTGTCTTTGAATACGACCGGAAGAGTCCTATTGCTGGGGCTTAGGTCACTAGGACACAAATTAAAGCATTATCATTCAGTATTTATTACTAGTAGGTAGTAATCACACAAATATAATTGTAAAAGCGAAAGTTTGTGAGTTGGTTTGTTTGGGCCTAATGTCTTAAAGCAGTATTATTTTAATCTTAGATTAATAATTAGTCTCCAGCTTCGATTGGGTTCCGTCAGCGTGCTTAAAAAAATTAGTACGCTGAATTCGGCGTACCCGCCATACTTAGCGTCACAAGCGTCAAGTAAACGCGTTGTTTTACACATACTACAATATTAAGTAGTCGCATTTTGGAATCTGTAATTTCTTTTTAGAGCTGGAGCTAGTCGTATTGCGCAGATACCAATCTTTTATCTTTGATTTCAAAATTTGGTATGGAGTTAATTGATACCCAGGATTAACACATAGACTATATATAAACCGCGGGTAACACTGAAGGGCACAGCAAGTCAAATAGGTAAATTCATCAAAATATAGGCTTCCCTCTGTGAACCAGTCTTCGCCACTGCACTCTCGTGACTGCGAGGCTCCATGAATATTGTAATACATGTAAATAACTGCATACCGGATGGCAACGTTTCTGTGATAACTGCCATGTACAGTGATTCATCAACATGATAGACAAGGCACATTCGTGGTTTCGATTGTTACTTACCTTTGATCATAACCGTCATAGTTAACAAAGACAGAGCAATCTACCTTCACTAAAAAATTTTTGAAATTCGAGAAAGCCATACCCTAAGCGGAAAAAAGTATAATCTGTCAACCCTAATTACAGCTGTCAACGTCAAAACAACCGTCATTTCCGTAAGCCTCCAATCCGCGCAATGACCGTAAAAGGTTTTGTCTGTGACATAATCCGGATAAAAATCACGGTGAGTCACGATTTTGGCTTTTCTGTATGGCTCTGAAGATGCTAGATATAATTTTAAACGTGTGAAGCTTAAATGCTTATAAACTTTCCATTATTTTAATGAAATTCTTGATTTTTTTACATAAATGTGAAATTAAATACAGTGTCGTTTTAGTCCTTCGAACCGGATTATTTATCACTTGAGGGCAGCCCTTTAGGAAAAATTCTGTTTAAATATACTAGTTGATTTTATTATGTAAAATATGGCTACATAACATGTCACTACAACTAGTTGCCTAACTATTAAGTAATGTCTTCATTATTTTGTTCTCGGTTAATTTATGACTTTTCATTTACTTTGTTGCAGGTAGCACGACTGATCTAACGCCTACGCTGATCGGCATCTATGATTCTCTTCTAGAACCAGCGAAGAGTTTGAAACCTGATGAAATACGTTTGGAAACAGCCAAAGATGCGAGGAACGACCCACCAGTAAAAGCAACAATGCTGGAACAAAAAGAAAGTGTCGTATTCGCAAGTCCACCGAAAGACCCCTCCAAAATAGCTGGCAGCATTAAACTACCAATCGCAACTATAAACAAAAGTTCCCTATACTCAATACGAACCGTGAAAAATAAAAGTGATAAAAATGGTGCTATAGATGTTAGTGAAACCAGTGATATAAATGAAATGAAGAATAAGGAAATGCAAAAAGTTAAACAAGACACCTTCGATAACCTATCACCTAACGTTAAACGTATTATTTCAAGCAGTGGTGCAACGACTCTAAAATTCCAAAAGAAAACAATGACAGTTGGCAGATCTTCAACCAGACGTTGTAATATACCTTTGGTAGGTGCAACGTCTAAGATATCACAGTCTGGGGTAGAAATACTACCATCAGTAGAGATATATGATCATCCAAGCACATATAAAACAACAGAATCGCCAATTAAAGCAAATGAACTAGCTAAAACAGTGGAATCTAGTTCTAAAGTAAACGAATCACCAGAGAAAATAAATCCTGAGTTTAGAATAGAAAAGGAACAAACTACGTATGATGTTCCGACAAATAATATGCCAGCTATATACGACGTACCGACATTATGTAAAACGGCATTCGAATCGCTATCATTGCCATTCATCGACCAATCCATAGAACTATCTATGACCACAGATAGAGAATTCGACACAAAGCTACAATCTAAAGACAACTCGCCGCAAAAACCTGAAATACCACCAACACCTGAATCCTCACCAGCTAAAATCCCAAAGACAGCAGCTAGATCGAACAGTTTACGAAAAGAAATAGCCAATCAGGATCCAAGGAATTTACTGAAGAACCCCTACCCAGAATCAGTTGGGTCCACTGGAAATCTGAAGCTATCCCAAGAAAAAGAAGTAAGATTGAATCCAGCTATTGAAGTGACTAGACCTTTATCCATGAGTTCCATAGCATCTTCTAGTTCAACTTCTAGCAGTGGTGTGCAGAATAAGGGAGTAAATTCAGCATATTTAGCATCAATTGAAAGCCTGGATGATCACAGTGATGCTGATATCACTTCAGCGAACAGCAATCATTTCGTCAATGGTATATTGAAGAGTGAAGAAAGAAATGACGTTTCAAGTAAGTATATACCTGTTGTACGTTGATGTGTAGAGTAAAATGTGGTATACCCTAAAGAGGGATCTCAAACCGAGCGAGGTGGTATGCTCGGACCGAAGCACATTGAACCTACTAGATTTCAGATGTCCTAATATTAATATATCGACGAGGTGAGAAAAAATTGATAACGCGATGAATGGTGATGCTGTTTCTTCCGCCATAGAAGTTTTTAGACAGAAATACACGTTAGAAAGAAACGTCTATAGATATATGTTAAATATATATACTTATATATAGCATTTGATTAAATATATTTTTACATCATTTATTAGCCTTTTGTGCTGATAAACAGCTCTTTGTTAAAAGTCCTTGGGGCATGCTATCTCAATAATTACAATAATAATTACGTTATTATAATAGCGAAGTTATAATTTGCCAACACTCGATTCAACCGACTGCTAAAGAATAAGTGTTTTTTAGTGTACTCGTATTCTATAGCTCCATGATTAATTTTAGCATGAGAGATGGATAAATTACGTTAATTAGGAGATTTTTGAACCTATTACTCAGGGAATTGTGCTACAACCTAAAATGTAGTAAGTTTCTTCTTCATTTTCTCACCTAATTCTTTCTGCCTTCAGAACGGAGTGCTCAGGACGAGATGGCAGGTCTGTCTCAGCTGGAGCGAGTCTGCGCGGAGATAGTTCAGACTGAGAATGTATATGTGGAAGATTTGAGGCAGGTGGTTGAGGTGAGTTGATGAAGCGTTGAGTTTGCCGAATGAGGTTTCCGCAAAGGTTTTTTTGCACGTAACATCGTTTTATTAAGAAACTTACTAATAAGTATTTTAGAAATAAGACAGGGGTTTGTAATATTGTAGATAATGTACTTACCTGTGTAGTGGCAAAAATCATACGTGGGTAGTTTTGTCATTTTATAAAAGGGTTAATCAAGACGTCTAAGTGTAAGCCATAGCCTGTCTTTCAGATGTCTTTTTCAATGAATTAAATAGGCCAAAGGGCACTATTTATTTCGTTTGACCTCCGAAAGTGACGGATCATAAATTATTCGCAAACTGTCACCATGACAACACCGCGTAACCATAGCAACCATGGTCAACCACGGCAACCGCATGGCCCGCTGACCCGAAGACAAGTGACCCACTGGCTAACTGCAGTCTTAATCGATATTTAAATTGCTTCGAACATGCAATGTCTCGCGAATTCATTACGAAATTGGCGCCAGGCGGCTGCCATCTTGAATTTCATACCTCAAGGGTTTTGGGGTTAATGCAAAGAAATAAGAGCTTCACACACGACGAAGATTTATTTTACTATAATATCTAAAGATCTCAATACTTAATTTCATAATACGGCAAGGCCGCCTAATTATGTCTTACGTAGTTTATGAACGCCCCAAATTAGTTTTATGCTACGGTACATTGATGTAAAAAGCTTTCTAATTCCAAACTTTATTTCATTAGATGCACTTTTTAAGTGGCTAATTAATTAATTAGTGATTAAAACCGCAAAGTATACAGTTAAGAATCTGTTTGATAATAAACTTTCTTTATTGGCTTTTAAAAAATTGTGAACTAGCTTTTGAATACTACAGCTTCACATTGACAGCAATCAGTAATGGCTGCGTTCCGAAATAGTCACCAGTATACCTACTGGCCAGTAGAAAAATGGCCGCCATATTTTAAGCGTGACAATAGAATTTCGGAACAGATCTATATTTCACTACCAACTGATATTATGTATTCTATGGCACTACTTTAAGCATACCACACTCCTATAATATTATTATGGGACAATTAGTGGACATAATAGTAGACTTTGTCCAAATCGTCCAAATTTTTAAATTTCGATCGTTCCATAAAGCAGGCTATACACGCAAGGGTGTACAGTTAGCACACTTGCCTGTCAGGTAAAGATGTGTGAAAACTTGCGCAGTTCTGCAACACACACGCTCCGGTTTACCTGAACAGTTGATTTATTCAGGCAAACCTGTCTTTAGACCGTACAACAGAAAATTCTGTAATCTGTGGGTTCCATAGAGTTAATTCGTTAGCTCTATGGTGACTGGTCATTCATCCAACCATTTTATACATAGTCTGTAGTCAGTTATACCATAAACAACAGATAAACAAACAAAAATATAAACACATGCACAATATGCCAGATATAGAATGCACATGTGGCCGAGTTAAGATCATTGTAAGAATGTACAGAATTAAAACAGACCAGAGGGGAGATATTTAAATATCATAAAATATTTCGTTCCCGTTGCGATCTTATCTAACAAAACAAATTGCTTCTAATCGCGCATCGACCATACTTACACCGAATCACGCATCGTCTCGTCACGTGTTGAGGACCGTCAGGCAATTTCTTACACCGAATCGCGCATCGTCCCGTCAGTTGTTGAATTGACCCTCAGACTATGACCGACAACAAAGTCATGTTTAGAAAGCTCACTTTATCTAAGTATTTAGTGAAAGTATTCATTATCGCGCTAATTAGTCACGAGCTAACGAGCAGTGACGATCACCTGATGGTAGGACCGTCACTAATTAGATAAGCAGGTAATATTTGAAGAAATTGTTACTTATATGTATACTAGCTTTACCCGCGACTTAGCCCGCATTTAATAGTAAGAATCTTTGAGACACGTAAAATGTTACCCGTCGTCGTGCATTTTGCGCACACATTTTTTATGACTGCTCCGCTTCTATTGGTCGCAGCGTAATGATATATAGCCTAAAAAAAAGCCTGACTCTATAAATGGACTATCCAACGAAAAAAGAATTTTTCAAATCAGACCAGTAGGTAGGTACCTTCCTGAGATAAGAGCTTTTAAACAAACAAACAAACAACCAAACTCTTCCGCTTTATAATATTAGTATAGAT
>DWAK01000495.1:0-10468 GCA_018230145.1 Lepidochrysops patricia
TTAAGTATCCAAAAGTAACTATTCCACGCGGACGAAGTCGCGGGCAAAAGCTAGATAAACATATATTGCTGTAATGCGAAATAGATTTCTTTCAGCTAAATATTTGCTATGTCTTACATTTATTAAATCCACCAGGGCCCTTATACAACAGCATAATTACATACATCTGCATCATTTTTTGGCATCAAAGTACAATCTTACTCAAATATTTGAGTCGTGCACTCATTAATTTGAAAGATTAGTATCCTTACTATAATTAAAATCCGCATTTTATTGACCATTAAAGCAACTAAAAGTTCATGTCTATTAGATAATGAAAAGTCAACAGTGGTGCACCTATAAATCAGTATTATTTTAATCAGTGGCTGCAGACGCTCTATTATCTACTTCTTAGCTAGGGTCATGAATCATGATTGTTTATTTGCAAACTAAATTAATACTGCCGAGTGTAGCTGCCGGCGATCTTTGTTTCGATTTAAATATACGTTTCTCTGAATTAATGACATGTGGCGTCGCGGAAACGCCCGATCTGGTATAATCCAGAGCTAAAAAGGGTAGAACTTTTTACAAACTGTGATAGTTTCTGGAAGATTGATTCTATTTTTGATTTCAGCGAAGTAGGTAAATCTTTTCGAAATATAAGTAAGTAATGTAACAAGATAGGTAGATGTCCCTATTATGATGGCATTGATACATTTTATTAGTTGATCTAAAGAGTTCGCTACACTGATTATGTTCAACACAGTGATTTTTTAACTATTGACGACTCACTCACGATTGCTAGGTAAATTACATTCCAACTATTGTAAGATAGTCACGGTTAATTGGAGCAAAGCTATTGATAAACTGAATAATTGAAAACACCATATCGTAGTATTTTTAGCCAAAGTCGATGACATTGGAGTGTTGTCTCCCTAATTGGTAGTGCCCGTAACGCGCCGATTGTTAGCACCGCCACGGCACCGCGACGAAAGAGTTTCCTGACATTTGGGATATACGCTTTATGGATACGGACATCTCTGATATTTAGGGAAATTAGGGTATCCATGTTGCGTCAAGAATTGCACGGCTTCTAAGGAACCGTATTCCTAAATTGATTTCTTAAGTTTACACGAACATTACTCATTGCAAATAAAACAAATTTTAACGATTATCCCGACGTTTCGGCTACTTTACAGCGGCCGTAGTTGCCACATTTTTTTGTATTTGTAACCATGTTCCTTTCGGCTTTGATTTTTAATCAGCGTTTCAAAGTAATCTTATTGTATTGTGCAGTTTTGTATATCTTTCGATTAGCAAATAAGCTTCCTATTTTAAATAGTTAATAGAATCAGGCGTTACTTTGCGGAAATCCATAGCATACAATTATATGTTTAAATTTTTTAGCAATATTCCGCGAAATATTTCAATAGATGCAAAATTACGTGCTTTTTCATCTAAGCAATCAAATTCAAGGTTATGTAATTTGTATTTCGCGGAATATTGCTAAAAAATTTAAACATATAATTGTAATTGCTTCCTATTTTAATTTTTCTGCTTTTATTTGATAGACATGAATTCGAGACAAGGCATATTACTATATTTATATTATTGCAATGGAGCTTTAGCACAAAAACCTTTAATATAACTAGGGAAAAGACTGTAGTTATAATAATCTTAAGTACTTGGTAAAAACATAAATTAATTATTTCTGCAATTATACAGACACTACAAACACCACAATGACTTTAGCAACAATACTTTTAGATCCAAATGCTAAATTTGCCTAAGTAACACATGCAAGTTATATGTTATTTTTATTCTTAGCAACAAAGGGCAATGGACAATTTAACTGCAGCGCTCAATAAGGACAAGTTACATAATATGCTCTGTTGCTCACCCTAGCGCTTTCAATCAACTATTATTGTACATTATGTGTAATGTCATTGTACTTTACAGTATTATATTTCTTGACTTATCTTTGGTCTATACATTCTAAGTGCAAAAATTCATTAAACTATCATAATATTATAGCAGTTAATATGTCCTTATAATGTGTTACTTTTGATAAAATGACTACTAATTTGATCTTCTATTACCAACCCGTATTTATTAATAGTTGTTTTTAGTAATTTACAAAAATGAACGGCTGAACCGATTTGGCTGAAAATTGCTAGGGAGGTAGCTAAAAACCAGAAGAAAGACATATTAATCTTAATTTGTGATATGTAATTTTAAGATATAAATTATAATAAAATAAAAATAATGATGTTTGGCGTTTGTTACTTTTATATTCCCTCATCGTTCACAGCGCTCCATGCCTATTTCACGCATATACCACATCCTTACACACTTACAGTAAGTCAGTTATTTTTTGTCTACACTAGAAATTACCTAGAAATGATTTATATGGCAAAACAACGTTTGCCGGGTCAGCTAGTATTTAGTGATATATAATTTTACTTGCGTCAATTGTTGAGGAAATTTCAAGATATTATTATAATGATAGAGATGTTAGAAACATCTCACGCTAGGAGCTCTTTGTGGCTTGCGTGACAAACGCTATTAGTTCTGTTTTAGGCCTTGATAAATGTGCCAGCTACTGGTGTACCAAATGCGTTTTGCCGATCAGTTCAATTGCTATTTTTAATTTGAAGAAATAATTAAGATCTTTAGAATAGATAAAATATAGCCTTTTTTCTACCACGCAAGACTTGTTGACGTTCTAAACCAATATTAGCACTCCCTATTGGCGATTTTATTGCCTACCCATAAAACTTGGTAAAGTAAAGAAATACATTAACGTCTAAAACAGATTCCCCCTGGCTACCTCGGCAACGGTTTCACATGGGCAACTTGATGTTGGAGTGCAACATAATTCACTGTATCCCGTCGTTGAGTGGGAGAAATTATGTGATGGTTAGCGGCCAGTCTACTGTGACGACGGACATAAGTTAGTGCACGCATCCTCCTCACGATCACTAGCCGGACACTGCAACCGTTAAAAATGTTCTGAATTCAAAATCTGAATTGGCTGATTTTTTCTTCTATCATTTTTAAATATTCCAACAACGCACAGCGTTTATTTCTGAATTTCATCTTTCATATTTTGTAATTTTTAATCCGCTCTCAATTTAAGTACAGCCGTTTATTTGCATTTAAAGTTTCACAAGCCGTGAAACAAATATGTTGCCTCATCGAGCATAAACGTAAAAGTCATTGGGTTATGTGAATATAGTGCGTCGATTAATTGTTAAATGTTAAGTGATATAATGCAGTGAAATGTTGATCACGAAGTATACTTCGATCCTCCTGGAGAGTGCCAGGAGCGTGGAGGCCAGGAATGGGAGAGCGGAGTGGTCCTCGTCCCTGGACAGTGCGTCCAGGCGCCGGCGGCCTGTGAGGAGACGTTTTGTACACAGGTTTGTGTTTGTCATTATTTAGGCTCTTAAATCTATGAGGGTGGACTTCAAGTCTTACTACACGTACATGTAGAATGTAGATGTGACATGACAGAATACAATACCTGTGTTCAGTGAAAATGTTAGGTACGCTACAATAACTGTGAAATTATTTTTAGAGTACCTAGGTAGGTAATTAGGTAATTGAATCCTTTGTTTTTAATTTAACAACGTTATTATAATAATTCAGTCCCCAAGCGGCAGCCGGCTGTAGCATAACAATTAAAAATCCATTGTGTCTGGGATTCTGAGGATCGAGGTATTACAGTTTATTATGGATTTTTTTTTTCAATAAACAAAAAATGTATTTAAGTATAAGAGGCCTCACACCTGCATAATCAGAACTTAGAAAAATCAGACAATCTGCAGCGTTTCCTGGTTGCTGAACATTATTTGCTGATCTTTCTCTATTTCCCTCGAAAAGTATAGCTTGTAAATAAACATCTCGACTTGTAAATGTAAACACTATTAAGTATTCATCTGATGCTGTTGTTAAATGAACGCGAATAGAATTTTTATTAATTACATGATTCACAGTACCTACTTTACTTGCAAATGACTGCATAAATATTTCTTGTGCATTATTATTTCATTGTCATCTTCGAGAAATTGGCAGTAGTCACTAATCACCAAAACTAATAAAGTTATGGAAAATGTGAGCTTAAATTATTGTCTTTATTTTTATCAAAGATTTATCCTTGGGAACAACTTTGTTGTCCTAAACTTAAAAGGACCAATAAATATATGCAGATCCTTCTGTATTTTAAACCATTAATTATCTCTAATCACTCTCAGTCATTATTCTAAATAACTTTTGAAATCGTTTGACAGGTGGCGTATCATTTATTAACAATTCATCTTGATACTGGCACTGGGCTCTAACTCGTCCTAATTTCCCCAAGTTCTTAATGGACGATTGAGATGAATTCTAAGAACAGTTCAAGTCTTTAATTAATAGGAAAATACATATATAACACTTTATGATTATGCAAAGAGACTATTACTAGCCAAGTAGTTAAATGTGATTTTAGTTTGTTCCTATTTGAGGTTTAAATTCAAAACGTCCACTGGAGCATAGATTGGAGTCTACAAAAAATTATGCGTTAAAAAGACACAAAGTTTTGTAATCCTTGCATAAATAACGAAATATTTTGTATGTGTATAATTTGTCACGGTTGAAAAAATTCATAAGGGCTTTGTAAGTGCAGGGGGAGTAAACGTATCATTGGCAGACAACTAATTCGCAGTTTACTGAGCAAAATTACTTCGCCACTTTCCTTTGGATATGAGGAACAAGTGGACGATTAAATTTTTTTATTACTTTCGCTTGTGGCTCTGACCACAAAAATCCAGTATCTCACTTTCCAATGCTTATAATGTCGAACTAAAATCTAAATATTTTGAAAGAAATGTTTTATCTGTTCGTCATATGAACGGTTATAAGTTCGTCGGTTCCCTGACCTTAAAGGGACATAACAAGGAAGTTCAAGATAAGCTTGAGTCACGATCTCATGCGGCAGGGACCGAACATGCGCTCCAAATTATTTAATAAACATCCTATCTGTTGCATTCCTATATAACCGGATGTGACGTCATCGATATAAAAATGCTAAAAGTTGTTGGATAATTAATAAATAATTATAAGTAATAAGGTGAAGTTAAATTAAATATAGTTTGCCATCTATATCGTAATATTAATTAGCTAAGCAAATAAGCTAATATTAACTCACTAGAAATTGACAAGCCTAGTTGTTTTTTTTACTGTATTTTGAGTAATGAAACTAACATAACAATAAGCTCAAGTAAGTTTTGTTTGGATGAAATTAATAGTGTATTATTGACATTGCAATATCATACATCAAAGATAAAGCTTAATGAAGCATAGCCCGATGAAGAACGCTGCACTCCATTAAAACTTCACCCGAGATAACCCAGGCCCCAGCCTCACCCAAGTTCACCCAACTTTCGGTCGTCAAACCATTTTTGCTGATTGCCCCTCCCTATCTTAAGCATTAAAACTAACGCAGTTATCTTAATAGAATGAGCTGCTAAAGTGGTGTAACTTACCGAACAAACTAATTTTTATAGTTTAAGAAACCCTTATTTATTACTTTATTTATTTACTTAGGTACATTATACAATAAACAAGTCACGCTTTTGCAACCCGTCTGTCTATATTTTGTCCGCTTCTCTGCATTATTACATAGCTAACGATGTGTAGAAGTTAGAACGTATTATAAACGTAGATATTATTACATTTAATATTCATTTTTATTATCCGTAAATAAAATATTCAAATAATGCAACTTATGCGAAATGTTTGTTATGGTGACTTTGCATAGTCCCGGGGACGCACGCGATATGCCATAACATGGAATTTATATTGCTGTTGCAGAATTTGCAGAATGCAGTGTATAATAACACTGTGTTTGTGCACATCATTTAATATTAATACATAATCAGAATATACGAGGGATTATTTAAAATGGCGATTAATCCTTTTTAGGGTCACGCTATATTGAGAAGATCCATTTGTAATTAGGAGATATTAGTACTTAATACAAAATTGAAATTTGTAGTGAGGTGCAGCTACCTAAATCCGTTAAAAAATCTTAATGTGCTCTTGACTTTAGCAACAATCCATACCTACTTTTCTTATTGTTCCTATCAACCCCCCCAGCTTTCAACGCTGTTGCCAGATACCTACTATAGCTAAAGCTAAGTATAGTATATTGTGTTACTACATACCAAATCAAGTGGGCAAATTCCAATCTGTGCATAGGACAAGGCGAATTAATTAAGCTGACAAACGCTCGCTATTACAGGATTCAATTAATAAGCAATAATTTCAGGCGTATTATGTAAATAAATAAAGTGCAATACAGTTCAATTGATACATAGGTATATCAATGTGCATGTCTTATGTTATGATACTTTATTACTTATGTTCTATGTTAAATGAAAGTTTATTAAACAATATTTTGTAAACAATCCTTCGCGGGGTTATCGTCTTTAAAGGATAATGGAAATTGGGTACGTTCAACGCAAACGTGAATCCATTTCATAGCCCTCTCAATGACTTCCTTAGTGAAATACCTATTACTATATTGATTGCCTAGATTCAGTCATAAACAGCTGGTGCAGTGTGGTGAAACCCGCCCACGACACAAGTGCCACTACTTCAGCTTTGATAGAATACGTGTCGTATACTTCGCGAAGTCTGTGAATATTAACCGATTATACTAGGATATTACAAGATAGGTACATTTATTTATTCTTTTCATACTTGAACTATAATTTCTATAACCTTAATAGCTTTGCACATTTTATCAAATAGCCTTGATTTTAAAAAAGTTAGCATTAAGCACAGATTAGTTACATTGTAACCTTAAAAGCATGTCGTAGCGTAGTCCTTTATCCTACTAATATTTTAAACATGTTTGTATTGATGTATCTTTGTTACTCTTTCACTTAAAGAATACTGAGCGGATTTTAATCAAATTTGATATAGCTGATGCCCTGGATAAATAGGCTACATATATAATTAACCGCGGGTATTACCTCGGGGCACTAAGTTAAGACTAAATTCAAAATAAAACGTCAATATTTTCTATTATTTACTGTATTTCCGCTTTAGGTAGGATTAAAACTCACAGAAGCTATGGTTTCATAATTCCTGTCAGGTCTATGTACCTAATATGTACCTGTATCATTCCCGCTTTTCAGCTCTCCGCAAATTCCCGCTCAGCAGCACTCGTATTTACACAATGTATGAAGATCTGGTCTAGAAATAGTTCTCAAGTTAGGGCTTAGCGCCGGACGCACCTGTCTAAAGTCCTCCGGAGTTAATGGGCGGGATAATTGGATTGTTTTGAATAGTTCCGCAGACGGCTCACCAACTACACATAGATTAATCTATATATAGAGAGTAGGGAGGTTATTGTAGTATATCCATCCATTTTGCTAAAATACGGTCTAGTGCCATGTGAAGAGAGAGTATTTTACTAATTGTATGCTTGTCTTATAGTATATAGATTATGGAACCTCTTTACTACTGTAGTAAATTATGAGATATACATAGGAAAACTATCTACTTTATTAATTCTATTGTTTGGAAAGACATCATGCCGATTTCTTACGTCGGTTCTTCTTGACGTCAGGGCTGAATCAGTGGTAGATTTTTGATATGAATTGATATTGATTTTCTATAATAAATATGATGTATGAAAAATGACGATTGTGGAGCTCTATTAGAAAGATGGTCGCGCTGTTACATTTGGAATGTAAATTCAAAAATTTATTGAGAGCACTTAACCTATTAATTAAAAAATATCAATTTTTTTATACGAACTGCTCTACAATCCGCACTAGAAGCGTTCGTTAGCAACCGCTTGTCGATGCGACTGTACAGAGTGTTATTTTGCTCACGGGAGGACTCTTATACCAACGGGATAAGAGTCATGTTTTTAGTAACTCAAAAGTAAAATAATTCTGAATGGTTTGTACGTAATGAACTTTTCTGCATTAATTTGGTAGTTTCTAGTTGAAACTGGGAGACTGGGAGTTTGAAATCGGAAGCGAGCAATTTGTGTTTTTACAACTTCTGTGGTTCGTTTTGTGCAAATATATTATTTTCCTGTGATTTATTATTTTTGAATACAGAAAGTCCCAAAATGGTCGATTTGGGATTTTAATTTTAAAGCTCTCGTTACTGTGGTTTCAAGTTCATTGCATGCGGTAATAGCTAATCTATATACCGTACAACATAGAGATTAAGTGAAAACGTGAAGTTAAGAGACAGACAGATATAATATATGCGAGTATATCTCTTTTACTTTTCTCTCCTCTCCTCTCGCTAATATTTACGTCACAAAATGCTTCTGTTGGTTTATCTTAGCGTTTTTTGCTGGGATGCCTGCAAAATTGACGGAACTTAGTTAGCAACTAGTTAAGTCTTTAGCTCGGTGGAAGTTTGTAATAATTGCCTGTAGAAATCTATAATGTATTTACATAAATTTAATACTAGGTACCTTACTCTTAAGATGGCTGATTAGTCGTTAGGAATACTTATATTTTTATAGGGCAAAACGTTTATGGTCTAAACGATGAGTTACAAAGCATTATCGTGGCATTAGTTTTTAATTTGCATAACATAAATTACATCCTAATTTATGTATTGTCAGCTTCTTTCAAACTTATTTAAGACTTACCCGTGGCTCCATCTGTGCAAATATTTGTTTCAATTAGACGTCTCAAAGGCTCTTGTGGACCCATGTCAAACGGAATGTGATTTCTTACCGTGGATTATTATCAGCATACGGATATGCTTTTAAAAAAAAAATTCTACCTACTTAGGAAAAGTAGGTAGAATTAAGTAGTGTCTAGAAATATAAAGCTGAACTAATTTTGTAAGGGCGGAAAATTTTGTTTTACTAAGTACAATCTATAATTTACCTAGTCTACTATTGTATAATTTCTGTAGTGCTACAGGGAAGACTTGCTTCGAAATGTTCATGAAAGAATTTTTACAGACTTACTTTAAAGGATTTAAAATTAAAGAAACCAAATTCTCAGAGCTGGTGGTTTGTTGAAAATTGCGTACGAATTCATCTTTGTACTTATGTGTAGCGTCGGCAACATGGGCATTGGGCAATGTGCTAACTCACAATAATATTATGTGATTTTTATACTACAGGCAATAAGTCTGGTCTAAAAGTATACTATCTTTGCTTGCAACAAATTAATTTACAGTTATTCTAATTGTTTTTGTTACTTTTTCATATCAGTTGCATTTGCTAACGCTACGTCTAGGCGGTTTCACGTTTCCGGCGATACAAACTATATTAGAATTTGATTAAACAAACAACTTTCGCTCCTATTGTCGCATAATACAGTCGTAAATCGGATGTGAATAATTGTTATATTATTTAGCGTCTGAACGCCTGTAACTTTAGAGCAATTCTCTTTGGGCGCCTATTTTATACTTGCAATTCGCGCCGACCGCAGGTTGCTATGAAGTTACTGCAGGCGCTTGAATATTTATATTTTAACTTGCCTTACCTATAGCTGGCTAGGCACTTTTTATATATTTTCAGTTGGGACTATTAAATTAATTATTATTAATAAACAAATCGTTACTTTGTTACAGGTAAGCTCTTCTTAACTCTACATAGCAAAGGTGGCCTGTAACTTAAAATTCAGGTAAGTAATTGAATATTGATTGTTACCTACTTACTAACTTTTTAAGCTTACAAACTACAGTAGGACATAGTACATAATAAAGAAGCACTTTATATCTTTTTATAATGTAAAGTTTACAATACCTCCATACTCTATAGGAATAAACTAGATAAAACCTATGTTATGGTTTCCTTCTCTTATAATTAAGATAACGATCAGTGTTATCATTACTAATTAATTTTGAATTATCATGTCCTCACATCAATAACTGAGTTTCAAGAGGGACGTATAATGCAGACGTCTATTAAATTTATCCCAGTGTACATTTGCGTCATATTCCCCGTTTATTTGAAGTATTAATTCACGCAATTCTCACCTCTAAGTCAATGTAATAAAGCCGTATGAGAGTACGAACTTGAGTCTTGTAAATGAATTTGCTCCTCTCAGGTAACAAAAGACCCATTTTGGGGTTCCTCTTTGTTAAATTAATATTCCAGGGGTGTTGTAAGTTTTGAGAATATTAACTATTATTTATATAATGTTGCCGTTCTCTAGCCATAATTATTATTTTCCATGAAGTGGGCGAATTAAAAATTTTATCACTAACTTTGTCCCGTTCGTTTTCTGTTTTTTGTCTAGCAAAGGAAGGAAGTAAAAAGTGTCTGAAGAAACTAAAAGCAATAATAAAAAGTAGGTATATTAATATTATTATATTATGAGAATGGGTTATAATACCTATAATTGATTAAGCCCTAAGAAATATTAATAATAGAATAATGAAGAAAAATGAAACAGAATAGTATATTATGCAACTAGTGCGGTAAGTTGTCGATTACGCACGAGAGAAG
>DWAK01000496.1:0-10467 GCA_018230145.1 Lepidochrysops patricia
AAGGTTTTCCTTAAAAATATAAAAAATAAAAAAAAGATAGCCTAAGCATTTTCACATGCCTATAAACTAGACCTAAAAAATTTCATACAAATGGTCCCAGGTCCCAATAGAAAATCTGTAACAAACATATTGTATTTTGTAATATAAGATGAGCTGTTTCAGTCATAATTTATATCGAACATAATATGATTAGCATAATCACTTTTCAGTTCAGTGATCCTGTCTCGAAACAATTTGCATTTATTTTCATAACTCGAATATTAATTATTCTTACTTCAATGAAAATTCCTGCAATAAAAATGATTTTATATCAAAGACATTTTGTTTAATCTTTTTAAAAATTAAATTTTTATTAATTTTCTCTTATATGAAAAATATAAGAGAAAATTATTTTAAAATTTTACTTTTATTTTAAAATTTCCTCCTTGTCAATAAATTTATATTATTCATATGGAGTAAAAATGTAATTCTATAATATTTGCTCCATGTTTGTTTTAGGTTCACAATGGATCAGATGTTTGAAGTAGTTGCAGACGTCGAAAACTATTACAAGTTCGTCCCATGGTGCAAACAATCACTGATAATACAGAAATCACCGGAAAATCTAAAAGCAAAGTTAATAGTTGGCTTTCCTCCAATAAACGAAAGTTATACTTCGCATGTGACCTTAGTGAAGCCTTTACTAGTGAAAGCGGAATGTAAAGACGGAAGGTTATTCCACCATCTTTTGACTCTCTGGAGATTCAGTCCAGGCTTAAAAAAGGAACCAAAGTCATGTGTGGTGGATTTTCAAATAACATTCGAATTCAAATCCACGTTTCATTCACAACTGTCTAATTTATTTTTTGACCAAGTGGCTCGACAAATGGAAAACTCTTTTATCAAAGAAGTGGAAAGAAAAAATGGCCCACCTTCAATAGCACCAATCAATTTACTAAACGATGGCCAAACTCCACGAAGTTGACATAAACGGTGAAAAATAATTTAATTAAATATTAATCTTATTTATTGGTTATACTTAATATATGAAGCTTCTGTTATGTTTCACCATTTTATAATTTCGACCCCTGATATAAAATTTTGCAGTCAATAAAATACTATAATGCAACTGAAAGTAAATCTGTTCGATTCTCTAACAGATTGACTCAGAGACAACTGCTATTAAAACCTAGTAGTTGTTATATACAATTACAAGTACAACACACATACAGAAAATGATTTTTGGTTTTAAAAATATTTTTATTAAACTAGTATAAAATACCTATTACATAAAATTCCTTAATTACATTTGTCCACACTGTGATATAGTGACTGGTATTTTAGGTTTATTGTTAGGACCTGTGGGTACATTTTCAATTTTTCTCATCACAAGTAACCCGTCTATAACTCTACCAAAGACCACGTGCTTGTTGTCTAAGAAATTACACTTAGCACAAGTGATGAAAAATTGACAGCCATTGGTATCTTTTCCACTATTTGCCATTGATAATAATCCAGGTGAGTCATGTTTGAGTGAAAAGTTTTCGTCAGCAAATGTGCTACCTCCATATATGCTCATCACTCCTGTTCCATCACCCTAAAAATATACAGAAAAATAATATTTAGTTTAGGGACATAAAATATTTTGTGCCAGCCAGCGCAACCACAAAAGTTGTTTATTTTGTGGTTTACATTTCATTTCACTTTCTTAACTTTTAAAATGTTTACATCAAACATTTTAAAAGTTAAGAAAATGACAACGAAATAATACTATTCAAATTTAATTATCGTCTAGGCAGGCACTCCCGGTGCCCCCAAGATTCATATCTCATTTGTCTTTGCAAATTTTTATTTAGAGATTTAACTTACATTAACGAAATCACCCCCTTGAATCATGAAGTCTTTTATGACTCTGTGGAATGTAGCGCCTTTAAAGCCAAGTGGAACACCATCTCTTCTGTATTCGCCGGTACAAAATTCCCGAAAGTTTTCACTTGTTTTTGGGACAACATCAGCAAAGAGTTCAAAGATCATACGGCCTATCTCCTGTAATTGTGGTATACTAAATTAATCAATAACCTCTCTTAAAATTAGTAAGAAAACCGCGAATGTTTTACTTACGGTGGTGCCGACAGTGATATCAAAGAAAACTACTGGATTGTTTGGGTTTCTCAACTGAGACTGAATTTGATTCCAAGTAGGCATTTTCTACAAAATTCTTTAATTAATATGAAACGTAAATAAATATTAATAGGTTTTTATTAGATAACCTAAAACATTTGTTTTTGTTGTTTCTATAAAATGACAAAATGATACGTTTTTTTTTTGCTTCCTGCTTTGGTTCTTGCATTGGAAAAAACACTAAAAATTAAATTTTGGAACGGAGTTCTTGATATAAACTTATGTCAATAAAATAGTGTTCCTGAAGATTGACAAGCAGTTTTAAGTATAATTTGTAATTCTATCCAAGAACCAATACTAGTAATTAAAGATTACTATAGTAGAAGTAGAACTAGATATCAACGTCAGACGCCACTGGACTGACAAAATGTCAATTGACAAGTGTCAACTGTTAAGTTCGTGAAAAATGTTTTCATAAATCAAGAGAAGAAGAAGACAATCATCATTTTGATTTTCACGTTTTCCTGCAAAGTAGCGGGAAAAATGATTATACCTGTTTGTACCTCAGTTTTGTAATAGTATTCGCAATAAATCGGAGCTACCTTTATCAATTCATAAGTGTCATATAATAGAGTACTTAAAAGCCGTGCTGAGAGACATCGATGCTGTTTATTAATCCATTTCCATATGGATAGTAAAAGCCATGAGTTCGTTGATTACTACAAAATACTTGAAGTTGAGCAAACTGCGTCAGGTGATGAAATAAAGAAGAAATACCAACGGCTAGCTTTACAATTTCACCCTGACAAGAGTGATGGTAACCAAGATAAGTTTTTATTGGTACAGAAAGCTTGGTTGGTATTAAGGGATTCTAAAAGTAGAAAACACTATGACGCAGTCCTGTCTTGCTACGAGAACAGTGAAGTTTTGCTGTATGATACCATATCACTCTCAGACATGAACTTTGACAAAGACAATGAAGTGTACACTTACGAATGCAGGTGTGGTGGCATATATTATTTAGAATCAAATGTAGATGTATCACCACATTTCTTAATCAACTGTAACGAGTGTTCATTCTCAATTCAAGTAAATGTATAAATTATTATTATTGAAGTACTATTTTATACTTTAATATTATTTCAAGTACAATTTTTATATACCTAATGCATATTGTTGTAGTAGTATAATATAATACTGTTGAGAAGTACCTACTCACTTTTTATTTATGTACTTATGTTCATGTTATTCATTAAATTTAGTAATTTTCATTGAAAATAGGTAAGCGAATTTGATTAGAGCTTCCACTAGAATCAAAGTGCAGTTTTCTGTATTGATCTAGATCAAGACTGCCAAACTTTTGAACAGTTAGGGCAAATGGTGGACTTAGTTGATAATGATAGGCCGTTACATTTTCTATTTTACTTACACTCATGATAAGAGCTCTGGTGCATATTTCCAAATCATTTGTGGGGGCTTCCCAAAATTCTTCTAAAGGCCCAGGCCTATGGTGGCCAGACTCGATCTAGATTAGATATTATATATTATTTTAAGACAAATTTCAATGTTATCTTTGAATCACAAAAAACACTTTCTGAATATTGAACATTCAACATTCAGTTTAGCATTTAGACCAACATAACAAGAATTATTGTTAAGGCTTTTAAATGAAAATTTAAGCATTGATGCAACCTATGGAAAGTCTACACTTCAGGCCACATGGCAAATTCTGCCCTGGTGATCGAAAGGGCAGTAAGTCAAAGATGGCCATTTTTTTTTAGTAATTAGGAATGTACATCAAATGAGCTTTCTTCCTCATCATCAAAGGTTTCATGCATATATGTAAAATATATGTATGAACCTAGATAGGAAGAAAACTTGTTTGATGTAGGTACCATACATACCATACAATATATAGGCATACCAAATCAGTAATAAAAAATGGCCATCTTTGACTTACTGCCCTTTTGATTACCAAGGCAGAATTGAGCAAAAGAGAGGGGTTGCACACTGCAGAGTAAATAAAAAATAGTGAAGTATCCAGCATCCTCAACACTTGAATCATGTTTGCGAATCTAGTACATTATTACAGTTCTTCAAGGAATAAAAAGAAAACATTTTATGATACCATTTATTTATGGTTAGGTTTGTACATAAATATAAATTGATGACATGGTCTGATGTAACATTATCATAACTATGGTTAACTCATATAAATGTCGATTTAAAAGCTAAAATTTTGTACAACTAAAAGTAATAATTTAATAGGCATAGAAGACTCCATAGCGGTTTTTATAAATTACAGCTGAAAGTACAGAATAAAATTTCGAGTTTGATTTACTATAAAGATCTATGCTATCACATTCGCAAATAATAATTTAAGGTCACTTTCTAAAACATCAAATACTTTATTGGCAAGAGCTAGAAATAAAATACATGTGTAAATTCATTTTATCGTCTATAGAGAGTGAAAAAGAGAGTGAAGGATATGCAAATAAGATTTTAGCAAATAAATTACCAACAAGTTGCCATACTATAACGAATAGCGAACTGTTACACTCGCCACCACCTCAGCCCCATGTTCTTGAAACATGGGAGGGTAGTAACTAATAATTTAGTTATAAAAATCACATGCACTCCTTGAGATTACATTTATCAATTATGGTGTTAAACCACAAGCGTGTGTTTAAAGCGTACACAAAATATTTACACGATGTGCTCATTTGTACTTCGTAATTCACAAATACGAAACATAAGTCCGAATAGTCATTTTATTACACACTCTGCTGACATTCCACAAGGCACGGGTGCTCCGGTCGCTACCACAATCGCACTTTATTCACACATCTGTCCATAAAATTCTTCTTCCTCTTAGTCTGTGTTGCGGCATCAAGTGGGGCGGATAAGGCGAGATGCGTTTTCTCGTCTGCGTCTAAAAGCCCCTCGCAGCTGCGACAGCGTCTAGAGGATTCTTGAATTTCCGTAAAGTCTAAGTTTTCGCTGCTCTCGGATAGTCTCTCGGGAAGACTGTAAAGCATTTTGGCAGGCGAGGTCGTTTGCGATGTGCTACTACTTGCTTCGCTGTGTGCGTTTGTGGTTAAAGCTTTATCTACTGATGACTGGCGACTTCGTCGTGGTCTGAAATCAAACGTTGTCATAAGTAACCTCCTAACACTTTACGATTCGTAGGTATACGGTCACGCCGCCACTGGGTTGTCGTGTCGTGTCGTGTAGGTATACGTCGTTACAATACATTGCAGCAAAACTTCCCAGACATGTTGGTACAGTCTTGTGTAATGCGTTGTTCTAACGCAGTCTTTTAGCCTTCGTCTAAAGAGGTAGTTTTTTATTACCTTACTGGTGGCAGGGTGTGTAAAGCCTCTAGTCAATCTGCCTTATCGCTGCCCCTACTCTCGGTAGAATGCATGCGTTGGTAGTTGGGTGGTCCTCGACCCATGGTCGCAGTACCGGGGGTAGGCACGTCGCGCCCCCGAATCTGACTTTCCAGACGATTGGCCAAGTTGGATTTCCCTCGCAGGAAACTGGAACAAAGAGAGTTTCTATTAGTATTAGTCAAGGATTGCAACGTTTGAGTAAACGTAAAGTAAGCCGAAAAAGTCTTCATCCCCCAAGCGGCAGCCAGCTACCGCATAACAATTAAATATCCATTGTGTCTGGGATTCCAAGGATCGAGGTATTACAAGAATTTCATAAACTTGACAAGTTTTAAATCAATTGTGCTTAATTTTTCAGATTTGCTGTGTTCAATTTCTTGAGTTTCGTTACAGTGGTTTGCTAATATCTCAATCAGGATCTCAATATGTAGAATTTGAAGCAACAGTTCAAGATGTACATAATTATATAAATCCATACCTTTCTAACTTTTCAACACACGCATCTTGGTAGTCGTGGATCCACCGAACACCGTTAAAGTGGGACACCGCTCGCATGTCTTCCGGCAGCTGTTCGGGCTCAGGCCACTCGAAGTTATCGTAAATTGGTACTATATTACACTGAGATTGTAACGCAGCCACAATTTCCTGGGAAAAAAAATACGAAACATTTTCAAGCGTTCGTTGCTACTAAAACATGGTTGGTAATCACGTTAAGCAATGTTATGGGCTACTTTAAGAAAAAACGGAATGTTTCTTACCCGATGAACCCAGTCTTTCTGCTCATTGTCATCTTTGCATCGGTCCAAAGCGTTTGGTGTAAGGACCAACAAAAAGTTCTTTGCCTGCCTAATGCTTTGTAGGAGATTGTTGTCGAATTTTCCCGCTTCTAATCGCTCTACGTCGATGAAAACTGTGAATCCTCTCAACTGCAGATGGACTTTTAGTAAACTAGCTAGCTGTGAACCGTTTGATCTTCTATAACTAACGAAAACATCTAAGTTTTTTGCCATATTTTCCTCGCCTTTACTGCGAATTGTGGTCTCGTATGCTGTAACAGAAATATTTCATAAATTAAGTATTTTAATTAAAATAATGTAAGTAAAGATAATTTGTAGAGACCAGGTATTTAGGCGCTCGGTACATTATAAATACATTACCTATATTCGTTATAATTTGTATGCGACTGTATCGGGCTCAGTAATTGAATTGAAATCATTATTGGTTAAAATCTTAATTTAGGAACTAATTCATCGTGGATAGACATGTAAAAGAAAATAATCAATTTCTTAATAAAATGTAAGTATTTCTCAATTAATAATTCAATACTAGATAGGTAATAAGTACGAGTATCTATAAATTGGTATTTCCGATATAATTTTGCATGCATTGAAACAACTAGTGGGCGATATTTATGGGCACATTACTTCTTAATTTATGCAAACTATTGCACAAAGAGTTCCGGATACTAAAACATAAATAAGTTGAATCTTACCTTGAATGGCATCTAATATTCGAAGTCTGTGAATACTATTTGATATCCTACACTCACTTTCCAATTGTTCATCATTGAGTCGAATTATCGATGCTTTATCTACGCCTGCATTTAACATTGAGTATGTGTAAATTGTATACTCTGGTCCTATGTTTTGTAAGAATTCGTTTAGGCTTCCCGTGTCGCGTGAACTGTAGTCGGCCATTTTCTTCAACTGCTGAAGTTCTCTCGTGAATCTAAAATATAAAATGTACTTTAGGATTAAGGAAACGCGACAAATTAAAAAGAAATTAACAATCCGTCAAAAGTAACTTGGGCATTAAGTTTCAACTGTTAGGGGTAACTGTTTTACCTTTTTCGTTTGATTCCATTTTGCAAGCCAATATCCTCCTTGAGGTTTTCTTCAGTAATTTGAAGTAATAAATCGCCGTCGACTCTACTTTCGTAAAAATTGTTAGCATACTCTAAAAATCCTATCTGCTTAACCCATTCTCGTACATCTTCTATTGACCAGAGTGGCACTTGTTGCGACAGTTTATGTGGTACTTCTTCGCCGATCAGTCTTAACGCCTG
Organism: Lepidochrysops patricia; assembly: GCA_018230145.1. Taxonomy (NCBI): domain Eukaryota; kingdom Metazoa; phylum Arthropoda; class Insecta; order Lepidoptera; family Lycaenidae; genus Lepidochrysops; species Lepidochrysops patricia. Next base: position 7,561 of record DWAK01000496.1, read on the forward strand.
TGCGGCGTATTTTGAGGCTACTGCATTTGGACAACTGGCAACCTTTTTCAATGACTCTATAGCTCCAATTTCCCTAAAAATTTCTGTGTTTCCTTGCTGTTTCTTAATTCCAGCTTCCATACAGAAATGAAAAGCAGCCAAGTTTCGCGCCTCCTCTCTCTTTGAACTCAGCACTGGCACCAACTTTTGCAGCCAGTTTTTACTTTGACCGTGTGCATGAGCCAAGTTTGACCTAGCGAATTCGGACGGATTATGTGTAGTAACAAATGGTTCTACTAAATCTAGGGTTCCAGATTTCAATACGGCCGCTTCAATTTCTTTATTGGCCACTAAAACAGCAATAGCTAAGCAAGCGTAATATTTTATGTTATCGTCCGTATGGAAAGCGAGAGGAAACAGCCACATTGGTACTTTCCTTTTGATCATGGCTTCTTGGTTTTCAGCGCCACCATAGAGAGAAACGTTTGCGAGAGCAGCAGCACAATGCCTTAATGTTTCTACGTCGTTCTTCCGGCATTCGAATAATACGGCATCCAAACCACCCAGTTTGATCACATCACTACAGGTGCCTTCGCTATGTTTAAACAGATGTTCTAATATTCCAGTACCTATTCTTGCGTGATCAGCTGAGTTTGGATATCTCGTACAAACACACGCGACATTTACAACTTTTTCTAGGCCGTTTTGTACCACGTGTTCTCTGTTTTCAGTAGTCAAACATTGTTCGAGTAGTTTCGCAGAAGAAAATTGTAAATTTTGATTGGAGGAGTCTAAACAATTTGCCATTAATATGTCTAAGCCTCCAGAAGTTCTGAGGGTATTACATAATGAATAACCTAATTCATGACCATACGTAGGTACTGCCCACGCTTTTTTGATCATATCGTTTAATTTATTAAAATGCACACTAGCTTCCTTCATATCGATTTGATTATTTTTGACAGCAGTTATAAATGCATTCATTCTATAGGAATATTTCTGTATTGCTAATTCTACATCTTTTTGATTCGAGCTTGCATCCAATTTATCTAAATCTTCAAATGTCAGATTCGTTAAATCTTCATCACCTGGTTTCGCAGTTCCGTTCAATAGTTGACTCATCTGAAACAACGATATACTTAGTAGGTATAGTACAGTAGTTGCTATACGTCTACGTAAAATAATATCTTATTAGCGCCTTAAACACGGCAGTTATGTCTGAATTACTCGTGACAATAACGTTGTAATTTATTGGATGTTTCAAAAATTTTCCATAGAAAATGGTATTTATGTTTCACGTTTAAAGATCTTGGTAAATTTTGTAATAAAGTTCTAAGGTTGGGTACTTACTTGAGATGATAGTAGAGTTGATTTCGTTGTGAGGTTTTTGCTAGAGATGGTCATATTCGAGTGCGCCATACTAGAGTGCTCCTTATGGCTAAACATTCCACTTGACGTCACTGTTTGTCTCGCTTGTGATGAAGCCATTGCCTTGTTCTCCGCACTAAATGCTTCAGTTTTCAGCCTCGAGGTTGTAGCAGACATGTTGTTGCAATCTTGTGCCGACACTTCCCCGGCTTGAAGAGAACGCTTTTCCTAGAATAAAGGAAACACTTTGAGTAACACGATAAAAGTAAAATCTAAAATATTCTTTTAATCTAAAAGTGATCAACTTTATCACTGAATTCACTACTGTTCTGACACATTTTTTAGACCGCGATACGCTCTACAAATATTTGATAGTTACGGGAATGATTAAGCGCAGATTCGGTTTAAGGCGTCGTTTAGCGGACATTTTTACTGCGGATGAATACGAAATGAAGTCAGTATTCGATCAAATGTAGACGAACACTACTTTGCATTAGAGTGAATCACACGTCACGTCTCGGATTGTATGCTGAGTCGTTTCTATTGGATATAGTCCAATATTTCGGAACTCGTGGGCTTCTGGTGATAATTTTAAAGTTTGTGTATAGACGTCACTGGAGAAGGTCGACCGGCGCCGTGAAATGTACTCTCACCGGAGGATGGAGCGGTTTCGGAGGATAACGCGCTAGGACACCCCGGTGAACCGGCCACGGGGCTGAGCCCCCACCAGAAGACATTCCGCGTCTAAATTTAAAGTCGTCTATTCGTGTATCCGAAACGCGCGTGCGCAATTAACTTCCGTGTGTGTTCGCGCGCACGACTCTCAAACACTGACTGAGACGAGATGCCGTAATGGAGGCGATAAGAAGATATCTCACCGCCCCCGGAGATCCTCCGCGTCGGAGGATCCTAGCGGTCCAAGCGATGATTCGGGCCATCTTTTTCGGCCATGTCAGCTAGGGTGTGTTCGTGGCGAAGGGTGACATTCTACTGAAATGGAGTCGATGCGCTGCTGAGTCGCCGGTCTTAGTATCGATCGTCGCCGTCACGCGAGGTCACGTCCTTCATCCTCGCCGCGCCTACATGGCGGCGTGGTATCCAAAATTATTTGACATTAAACTTAATGAGAATATATAAAACGTGCGTTAAAATATATGCTAAGTATATTCATAATTGCGTGTTTGGAATTATATTTATGTGTAATAAGTAATTGGCAGCGTTTATGTTTAAGCTAATTATTTCGAAGAACCGAGTAACGGTCATAGAATGAAAAGTCATAAGACGTAATCTATAATATATTAATGAATCGCAAAATGTGTTCGTAAGGGCATAACTCAAAAACGGCTGAACTGATTTGGCTGAAAATTGGTAGGGAGATAGCTAAGAACCGGGAGAAGGTACTTTTATCCTGTTCTCGTCTTTCCCGCGGGACGTGACATAAAACTCCTTGAAAATCCGCTCATTTATTGCCTCTGAGGTGGAACAAGGTTCGCCGGCTCAGCTAGTTTAATATAATTTAAAATATTTTCAGTTAATTATAAATATATTTCAGTTAATTAT
>DWAK01000497.1:0-10456 GCA_018230145.1 Lepidochrysops patricia
ATAATAATATAATATTATTATTATGTCTATAATAGGTAAAGTAAGCAACACGTAACTTTTTACTGACTTGGATATGAACTTTTATATAATTAGCAGTATCTTGCAAGCTACAATCATGAGGACAATAAATTATAAAGCTTCGTATACACGCGATGACAAATCGCAGTCAATTAGCGCTGACGTTCATCAAGACGAGCTGAAGGGGTTAATTTAAACTAAACACCTTACCCGCGCAGATGAATAATATTATGACAAGACATTTTGATTAATTGTTACACGTTTTTATAAATATTTGCGAATTCTTCAATTTTAATAATAAAGGGAAATGATTTTTACAACTGGAATAAATTGAATGTTTTGAATATATAATAAATATCTTAATTGCCATTAAATCATAATATTCTGTCCTTTTTTAATTTTAAACAGTGTTTGTTATAAATACAACCAAATAATATTATTATTACTGTTGTACAAACGTTTATCTGAAGGTACAATTAAAACTTCCTAATAGCATATTATACTCTACATGAACATAAAAAAAAACTACATGTCACTTATCCATAACATTCTTGGACAAAAGTGAAAACAAAAATAGACAATAACATAACATGCTAGCAACCCTTTGGAGAACAGTAGCATAAGTAAAGACGCCGACCGTCATCCATCAGATGGTAGACGCTTCATCAAAGTATCACAATATGACTGCTATAATAGCTGATGAATATTTATGAGGAATCAGCGGCGGCGACATTCGAGACGGTGTGCCATCACCTTTATAATTGTTTTTTTGACATGACCTCGAGTGACACGAAGAATTAATGCATTTGTCGAAAAAAGCGAGGGTTTAGGAATTCTCTTGTTTTCGGTTGATGTGCGATACTAGATGTTGACGGTCCCAATAATTATCCATTTACTTTGAGGTTTTTTTAGACCTTAAAAATATTTTGCATAAGTATTAAATGCGTAATGTAAAATGATTATAGCAACAATGAAGTATAAAATTTTGAACATTTAATTTAAAATGTATTAAAGAACTTATTTTAACGTCACAAAATTAATTAATTTCTGTTTGTACGATGCCATGCTAAGGTCATTGTATTTATTTTAATTTTAAAATACATTTCATTCGACTCAGACGCTCGATAGAACAAACAACAAATACAAATTAGCGGAACACCAAATGTCCAAATCCGGGTTTAATATGGCGCCCGGTCATCCGAGCCCGGATCAATTCCTAAGCCTGGGACTAATATCCGGAAGGGACACTACATTTGACCAATAAAGATCACGCGAAAATCAATCTTATTATAACAGAATAGAGGTGAGTAGATGAAATAATTTAGAGGGGGTCTGAGAAAGTGTCGTTGTAAAAGCATTCCTGTGTAAGATTATGATATTAGGACATGCATTACGGCGAGATGTGGTGAAGTGACGTTTTTATGATTTGCCAATTTTTCATTGACTTTGTGACAAAAAGCACCTTAACGGCATTTTCGTACTATGAACATCAGCTTTTTATATAATGCTTTTTTCTCATTTGAAATCGGCCACTACTTTCTATATTTTTTTTCTATATTTTTATTAAAGCTCTCTGCAAAGAGTTCTTAAATATAATCTAAGTACAATCGCAAAGAATTTAAATGCGGCACAATTAATTGAACAAAAGAAGTAGCGGAGTTTTCTTATTAAGAGCAAATAAATTATGGTCCCTACTAATTGGGGGCTTTCACATTTTTCCGCGAGCGCTTATGCAAAACACTCGGCAAATTAAAAAGAAAAATGCAATTGGCATCCACTTTAATTATTTGAAACATAGGGATAAGACTGGAAAGTGTTTATTCTGATATTTTTTCCACCGATTCGAAGGATAATGTTAATTTCGTAGAATTAAAGTTTTTAATTGAGAAAATAAATTGATTTGGAGTAAAAAATATTATATTGAATAAAACGCATAGACTTCACATAATATAGAAAGATTTGATATTGTTTTACATACATAATACCTGAGTTATAAAAACGGCTTAGCTTTTTATTTCTGTAATAAATGTTTGTTCATACGCCAAAAACTCAATTTTACGTCAGCAGCAACATTGCAACATTTTAAAACGAATTAAAAAAGTTAAATATGATCTGCGGCATGGCATACTTGCCATTTTAAATGTAGCTATAAAAACTTTTGTGATGTGATCCGTCACAAAAGTTTGATGGAAGTCATGATAGATAAAGCATATTATTTTAGTAATACTACTTACAAATACAAAATATCTTATACATTTTAGTTTTTACCGAGGTTTAAGTTATTAACTTACCTTCTACAGGGTATTTATGAAACCTAAAAGATTATGGTTTATCCATACACATTTTTCTTTAATTTGCATAAATCTTGCTTGTTAATATTAAACTCTATATTTATTTAGATTTTGAATGTGTTTTCACTTTCACTTAAAATAGTAATAAAGCTAAACTTAAAGCAGAAAAAATGCAAATAAAACTTACAAAATTTCAAAGATCGTATTTATATATATTTTCTACAATAATTGAAAATTACAAACACTTAGCGACTCATGTCACAGCAAATTATTGACAGCAAAAACCCTAACACTTTAATGTCCCATGGCTTCTTGTTAAGACACTTTAATTATATAATATCCAGCAGGTGTAAAGCGCCAATTATTAAATATGCCCACAAATTATATTGCTACGCCATTAAGTGCAAGTGAAACCGCCATCTTAAAATTATCCACGCATTTGTGTATCCGACTGTACTCGAGTCGTGACATTTTTAAATTTTCTTTTTTTTACATTACATTTATTAGTTGCAAACTGTAGTTATATAAAAGCCACATTTATTAGATTACTGCATATTTATATTCTAACAGCTGTAGTTAGTTCTTTTTATGGGGAACACAGTACAAAGATTTAACCAACTTTTCAATTATAAAAAGGGTTGGCTGGCAATAAAAATATTGTATACAGCCAGCCAACCCTTTTTATTCTTATTATTAGGAAAAGTTACGGAAAGGATAGAATAGAGGTATGTAGGTACCCTCACTTCCTAACATAACCTTATTCTTTTTGTATACTGAGTAATCTTATCTCGAATAATAAATGTGCAAAAGCAATTGTCTAGTACAATTAATGGCGGTTTATTGAAAGGGCCAGGCCCTAGCGGAGATAAGATATCGGCCTCATTATTCACAGATGTATACTATTAGCACAAATTAGGAGTACAGGACTCCAAACAGAGTAGCGATATAGTTTTATTATTTTAGTAATACTTGTGCACATGAACATGCACAAGAACATACAAAAATATGCAAAAAACTAATGGTACAACGTAGAAAAAAAAAAGTAAAAAAGAACTAACCCACATCAAAGAAAATATTATTGTGTAATTATTATCTTGACACGATAGATGACATACAAATTATCTATTTAAAGCAATACAATTGCATAATTATCTAATTGTATATTTTACCATCTCTAGAAATAACTGAGTTAGCGAGTAATGTAAACATACACCTGCATATAATTTCAATGACTTCAATGGTAGATGGCGTTCACACCATTGCGAGGAACAAAACGCACTATCGTCTCTATTAGGGTTTCGGACCCGAAGGGAAAAAACGGAACTCTATTGCTAAGACTTCGCTGTTCGTCCGTCTGTCTGTCTGTCACCAGTATCTCAAAAACGGTGATAGATTTAAAATTTTCATACATGATGTATTTCTATTGCCGCTGGAACAAAAAATACACAATATATTCAACGGGACTCTTACAAAACAAACGTGATTTTAAATTTCCGTTTACCTTGGGGCTTTCCTGACTCAGCGAAACTCATTATTTTACGGTGGTTTTCTATCAGGTTGTGGTATTTATCCGCGGCTCATTCCTACTGAATGGTAATTTTAAATATGGATTGTGGTGGTACCATTTCAAAATGTCGGCATGTCGGTGTCTTAAGTGTCCACAATGACGTCTTTCATATGCAAATAGCAGGGGAACTTTTATTCTCTACTTCTTTATGCACTTCTATCGCTTTATTAAATATTTGTAAGCAGTAAGCGGTCGCAGGCTCGATTCTGTTATGATTACTTTATTCTTTTGCAGCTGGATTAGGTTTGGTTGACCAAGAAAATAAAAAAATGAAAATACACAATGCGCTATTTTTTCGTTACTGATAGCGATAATTTCCAAAATGACGCTTAGCTAATTTTATGTAAAGCAATAATCATATTATTGCTTTATTTATAGCTTATGCAGCTGAGTTATTTTTTAAAATTGACCAAATGTAATAAAAACGATCGGGAATATTGCAAGATGGTTCTCTCCTTGCCGAAGAATATTGTGGCGTTTAGTATATTTTGCATTATAATTCAAACTTTTAAAGTGTTATTTTTTAACATAAAAATATATATTTCCGCTTATAAGAAAGAAACTCATTAGGTACTTCCTTTTTTAAAATGTACTGTAGTGAGATAAACGAAACTGCAAGTTTTAGCTCAAAAGCTGAAATATTACGAGGTACGATATGAGCTCATTTACCGAACCCATTTCGGTCGTTCAGGTGATTTTTCACGGGATACCTCGAACTAGCAACTAATACCCCGGTCACGTTCGAGCGAGCGAGACATACGAGGGAGAGAGATGGAAGCGATGTAAATTACGTTAATTAAAATATAAATCACATTTGAAAGACTAGTTTTATTACTTTTGAATAATTATCCAAAATTATACTTAATTTAAATAAAAGTGGGTAAAAGCTGTGCTATATGTGTGTTTTTATGTGGTATTCCCTATTTTTAAAATAAGGAAACAAACGAGCGAGATAACACCTGATGCAAAACAGTTTCCTTCAGGAATAACATGTGTTTTAATTGCTTTCAGTTTTATTTATATGAATTTTACTGTAATTACTAATTACGACTTATAAATAGTACCAAATCCAGATAAACTAGATCTCGTAGCCAACATTAATCGATGTATCGTAACTATCGTATGCAAATCGAACGAAACAAAATAAGGAATCGATGTATCGATTGCGATCTGATTATTGTCCCTTACTAGGTACACGTAATTACTACATTGTACATTCTTTTTATGGTTATTTTACCTCTTATTTTACTCTTATTCCAAAGGCATAAGGATCATTTAGTATAAACTAAGAGGTAAAATACTGTGAACGCTGGACATTCAAGGTTCGATATAATGAGGCGAGTTATGATGGGAGATATCGCTTTCCTGCTTTGTAGCTTTTAAGTGCTTGAGTAGGTAAGATTAATATTTACCGAAGGCTATTCTACTCATTAAATCTATTCAAAATTTAGTCTCGATTCGTCTCAGGCAGAAACATAAAAATTGTTTTAAAAATTCGAAAACTCTGGTAGACTGTACCACATATTTCAATGGGATTTTTGTATCTAATTCTTTAAAAGTTCATAATAAGCACTTTCCACTTAGAGAATAGAAATATCTGAGTTTCATAAAAAATGTACTGTTGCACTAAAAGTTGCCATTCAAGAGAAGATATTACATTTTATTAAAAAGTAGATATCATTGAATATTGGTTGATAAATCCGATGTATTTTATTATAAATATGTAGACATGGCGTTTAGAATGTCGCGTGTGAGGGCTGGGAGGCAATTTGTTCAGGATTAGCCGGACGTGTGGTTTTTCATTATTTTCATCCACTGTCTTAAGCTGCGGACTTACTGGACTGCGGGTGGAATACTAATCAGGAAAAACGTACTATGTCCTATATCATTTTATGTACTAAGTAACAGCTCATTTTTCTACTTTGGACAGTTGTATCTATCAAGATAAGATCTTCAATATATCTCTTTAACCGTGCAATTTTTACTAAACGCCTCGTTTTTCACCTGATTGCCAAAATGTGTTGTCGTGGAAACTATAAAATAGTTTGTCCGAATACTGACTTAAGCTATTTTTACAAATATCATTTTACATTTTTGATTTTCCAATATTATCCTGTAATAAATATACGACTCGCACTTGACTTTTGTTGCGAGGACAGGGATCAAAATTACCATTTTTAGAGATTGGATTAACCATGCCAGGTAGGGTCTGGGATTTAATCGGTTAAATCGATTTCGTAACCCGGATTACAGATTTGAAAAAACAAGTTCCATGGCATACCGAGTAGCGACTACGAAAGTTTTAAAAATTTATCAAATTTGCCCAAAAATAAAAAGGTTTTCACAATTTTCTATGTATTTTTGATTGATATATAACATTTAGTGTTGAATTCTTGAGTTTCAAACAGGGCAGTATTTTTTAAATTTATTTAATTCACAAAACACATTACCATAATTAGATTACAAAATTTTGGTTAAACAATAATTTAAGCTGGGTTGTAACTTTACTGACATGTGCAATGAAATTTAGACTAAAAAGAATACAAAATACTTACCGACTGTTCACCGAAGCTGGGCTGCTAACCCCGTCTACTGGTTTTCTGTAACAATGTAAAAAGTATTTTAGATATTATACACAAATTATTGAAAGTCAATAAGGTCTAAGCGCCAAAGTAATTAATAATGACCTTAGAGTAATGAGAAGCTAACAACAATCATTCTTGTAACATAGACCACCGAGGCAGAATGGAGTCATAATATGACTCAAGTTTTTCCAATCTCAAAACTTAAATCACCTTTCCTGAAAACTTGGATTTTGTAGATAGAACTTTATGCTACGCATAGGTCGATATTCTCTAATAGTGCCATGTCATATTTTTATGTAAAACTAGCTGATCCCGACATACGTTGTTCTACCTAATAAAAAAATAGATAGTAGCCGAAGATTATCAGATCTGCTGAATATGCATATAAAATTTCATAAGAATCGCTCAAGCCGTTTTGGAGGAGTATGGTAACTTTAAACATGAAAATTTTATATATTAGATACTTACATCCAACATTGGTCGGTATGTCCTGGTGTTTGTGGCGGGAACTGTCTTGTCAAATATGGCGAACATAAGTTTACCATTGGCATCGTGTACATTTTTATCTTTTTAATATTTAAGAACTATTCAAAACAGAAAGGACTAAGGACGACTACGAAAGTAATAACTTTCATATAATCGGAATTTGGGTTTTAAAACAAAGAAGAAACTCATGCGGGATAAGTACTATCAAACAGCACGCGTTTGCGGTTAGTAAAGAGCCGTTAACGCATCGTAAATTTCGAAATTATTCGAAATTTCATAATTTGGGTGCGGTAAAAATTTCACTACACGCGTTTTCAAATTTCGAACACCGTACGCAAATTTTCAAATTTTCAACCGCAAAGGCATGCGCTGAAAAATATTATTTTCATGCCGAATTTGTAATAAAAAATAATATACTGCTCTCGTGCGGTATCGTCAAACTTATCTAGTTCGAAATCGACAACTTACCGCACTAGTTGCATAATATAGTATATACTAAAGGGGTATTTTCGAATCTTTCTTTAATGACCGCATCTAACAAAAAACGTTTAAATGGATATGGCTCAATTTATGCTACCGTTTTCGTATTACGCACAGAGTATTCTTAAGCAATAATATAGAAAGTCCTATTTACAATCCAATAAACATAAGTACCGTTGACAAAAAACGCATTCCTACACCGTCACTAAAGGCGGTCTAGTTAAAGGTGCCGCGCGGAGCGAATCGCACAATGCTTCCACTTATCCACCAACAGATGTCGTTGTCGCACGCTGTGTTTGTAATTGCCGTGTGATAAAAAGTTTGTGATGAAAAAGTTTTTTTGTTTAAAGCAAAGGCACAACTGGCTTCGTCATAAAAATACTAGATGAAATGTCCCCTAAGATTGCTTTAGAGCTAGCCGCTAGATTCTGACCGAGACCTGTCCGGTAGACCGTATGTGACCTATTGTATGTAGACCTATTTGGTTGCCTAAGATTTTTTTTTTTAATTACTAAACTACTAACTGTAAAATGTAGAATGCTAGAATGTTATATTAGATATTAGTATATTATGTAACTAGTGTCGATATAGGTAAGTTGTCGATTACGCACGATCGATAATACCGCACGAGTGCAATATACTATTTTTTAACACAAATGCGAGGATAAAAGTTTATATTTCAGCGCTCGCCATTGCAGAAAATTCGCGAACTGTGTTCACAATTTAAAAACACGTGCGGTTAAACTTAAGTGTGCGGTTATGTTCTATACCAAACGCAAAAGCATGGTGGAAGTATTAGGTACTTATGCCGCATGAGTGTTAAAAAATATATTAGGTATGTTGCTAGATTTATTTTCAAATTGTTTTTATTGATAGCGCTAGGATTAAGAAAAAACCTGTATAATATTATCATGTTGGTACTTTTGCGGTTACTACTTAAAATTGAATTAAAAGATAATAACGAAAAGCGCAGGACATGAGAATCTTTAAACAGATGCAATCATAGGAAATAAGGAAGCACGAATCTATTTTGACTATTTAACTTGATTATTTACGGATTGTAGGTCTTTTAAGTGTTGCCGAAAGTTATGTAGCTGGATTTAACCGTCATGATACTTACTTACGTTTAAGTACAAAATCGTTGTATTTTCAAAGTCCTCGTTACTTAGCTAAAATACCTAGGCTATGATTTAAAAAAAAAGCTATAGGTATTTTAGATAGTAACTAAAGACAACTACAACTAACAATAATTAAAAAAAAGACATTTACTTTCTTTAGGTATACCTAACATAATTAAAAATATTACAAAAAAAAATTCGAACAATATAGTGTTCTGGGATAATACAGGTAGTACCTATTTAGAGATAAAAACAATTAGCTTTAGTAGTTTTAGGGACACTTTCGAGTGTTACTTTTGTAGGATACTATCCATAAGATTTTTTATTATATCAATGGTTGTAAAACTACAACGATTAAGTCACATCGTCGCAGTATACTCAATCACACACCGATCACAAATCGATCTACCCGTCACAATCGTAACCGACTACGATTCGATTCTGATTTACTTTCAATTGTTGATATCGAACGCCGGTAACATGAAAAGCAACCCTTTATCCGAAAAAACTCATTTAAACCTGTGTCAAATTGCTATAAAAACCCTAAGGCAAAGTCTTAGAGGAAAAATTTGGGACCACTCCGCTAACCGTACACAGAATATTCAAAAATAAAACTTCGTTTATAATTTTATTTTTGTTATTGACGATCAATTCACAGGTGATAAATTTTCGGACTTGACTGTGTGAGCAAATCAAATCAAATGAAAAAGAACTTATTTCAAAATAAGGTATTTTAAATAAACATTTTGAATGTGTATTTAAAAGCAAAGCTTTAAGTAACATTTGACACACACTTTGCAAATAATACTTCACTTGGAGTCCTGTCACCTCAGCCCACCCCTCAGACCACGGCCGCTGCCAAGTAGCCGAAACGTCGGGATAAATTAAAATGTAATACACCGCGATAAAAACCGTTAAAATTGTTTTATTTGCAATATTCGCGTAAACTTATGAAATCAACGCTTAACTTTTGAAATTCGAATACGCAGCAATGAGAACACGGAGAACAAAAAGAACACGTATTGAAGTTTGTAAACCTCAAAAGATTCATTTAAGTCGGTTAAGATTCGATTTAATTACTGAACATACATGGACTGATGTCTACATTCTTTTATTTACGCGCGCAACAACTCAATACAAATGTCTTCATTACGTACCGCTGCGGTCGATTCGTGTAAAAACGAACTCCCACATCGTCAGTTTCCCAGAAAACTCGTCTAAAACCCAAATTCCGACATACACGAATACGGAGGACCGATTAATCAGTACGAATAAGCAATCGATCACATACTTTCGCTTCGCAAAACTTTCAATTATTTTTAATTTGGCATCTCAATGTTGGCAACACTGATGAACTCACGCATAAAAATGAGTGCCAAAACTTTTTACGTCGAAAAAAAAGTTCCGAATTTCGAAAATCAGAACGCAGTTGGGAAATGGTTGAAAAAAAAGTTTCGAATTTCGAAAATCAGAACGCAGTTCAGACGCGGGCCTGCGTGTTTCGCGGCGTACCACTTGTTAGTGACATTGCACCCTCGGAAAATTCCGCCCTTCCTGCACACACGTCCCTAATCGAATAGCAATCACTGATCAAAGGTACTTTAATGAATCTTTAATTGAACTAACTTTGACGTTTAAAGTTGAAGGAAATTTGAAATAAGTTTATTAGACGTTGGTTATCTAGGTAATAATTATGTATTTTTTTCACAGGTAAGTTTATCAAATTAATATTTTACGAGTAAAATGTTTAAAGATAATTGTCTTCTTTCACTGACTATTATATATTAATTTTGCCTTTTCTAAGTTTTGTTAAATTCCTTTTTAGTTGTAGAAAAATTCTCGTATTTTGTTTACATCCAATTTTGCAAGACGGCGGTAATATGACAGAACAGTGGCAACATGGCGTGAATA
>DWAK01000498.1:0-10446 GCA_018230145.1 Lepidochrysops patricia
TTGTTTGTTTAAACGCGCTAATCTCAGCAACTACTGGTCCGATTTGAAAAATTCTGTTTTTGTTGGATAGTCCATTTATAGGGGAAGGTTTTAGGTTATAAAACATCACGATAGTACAAATACGAGTGGAGAAGTGAAGAAAAATGTTTGATATCGGGAGAGTGAAGTCGCGGCGCGCGGCTAAAATTTTGCGTTATTCAAAAGTTATTACCTATTTCACGTGGACGAAGTCGCGGGAAAAAGCTAGTCATTATATAACAGTAGAACAAGAAAACTCACTCGCGAGTTTTCTGTAGAGGGAAGCCGTAGTCGCTAGATGAGAGATGGGTACAACTGCATACAGCACAATGCAATAAGGAAATTTTAAAACACCAATTCAAAAGGTAAGCCGACAGTAATGGAGTTGTTTAGACGCCTCGCCACTGTCATCTAATGTCCTTCTGTTTTTAAATCGCTTTTATAAGCTTGGGCTGTATGTATGTATGTATGTAACGGAATAATTTGAGAACGATTTTTACCTACTTCCAGAAGTCTAATTAATTCAAATCTTTGCATACGTATTAACACAGTGTTAGTTACCATGCTCTTCCAAAACGGCTATGCAGTTATATGCATATTCAGTGGGTCTGAAAATAGATCACTATCTATTTTTGTATTTTAGGCCGAACAACGTCTGTCGAGATGGGCTAGTCTAGATATAAATACTTAGTGCAAGTTAAAATTAAGTGATATTTTCTCGTCTTTTTCAGATACATACTGGTTTTTGTACAAATGAAAGGAGCGGAGAGCGCTTCTGGATCCTATTTATTATTTTTTCACTTGTTAGATCCTATAGCGCTTATGCAATTATACATATAGTTAATGTTAATTGTTTTAAGTTTTGTTTTTAAAGTGATTAGTGTGTAATATACATAGGTGGTGTATAGTTCAGTTACCTACGTGTGTAGGAGTGTCCGGGAGAGTCTCAGCGAGTGAGATGGCTGTTTTTAAACTAGTGTAAGTTTGTACATATGTATTTTCCCCCTCTGGAACGTTCATGCTCTCCTAAATCTAAATAAGTATTTTTAACGGCTAGCTAAATAAGTCTTATACTGTTGCCTTGTATTTTTTGTATGAATAATTTTAAATGACAATAAAAATTATTTGAAAATGTTTTACTCTAATATTGTAACGTTTCTACTGGAAAACCCCAGATTGCCAGAAATGAAAATTGGCGTTTTATCAATGGCAACAAAGTAAAATTGTGAATAACATCTCAATTGTCAATTTAAACAAAATTTTAGTTGTATAAACAAAATGTTAATCTTATAATCAAATCGTTGAATATTTTACATCCAGTGTTGCCACAACCTAAAAATACCAGTCTTAAATGAAACTTACATAAAAAATAATAAAGTGTTTTGTGTATAATACTCTAGTCTTTAATATTATATCCACTTTGTAGCTTTCACTAAATGTAATTGCCCACTATCAATATATTTTTTCCTCAAAAAGGTAGGTATCCGATGTAGTACTGATTCTTTTTCATCAATCATAATTCATTTGCATTGATCATACAAAGTCTGCTTTTAAGTGTTGTTAAAATTATAATATTCCTTACACTCTTCATAGTACAAAAAATGGTGTTGTGAAAGGTTTATTACATACTTTAATAGAAGAACTCTTTCCGTACCTTTAAATGCTACAAAGTGGTAAATTGGCAACATCACTAAACAAATACTTAAAGAAAATTTAATATAAGCTAAATTATTTTAAATTTTGTCATCATTTAGGTTCTTTCTGACCAGTTTCACTCAATAATCTTAAAAGTTATCCAGTATCGGGTTATCTCTCTCGTTACTCGTATATTTGAAAGAGAAGTAAATACTTTGACAAGCATATGACATAACATATTGTCTTAGTAAAACTGGTCATTAGTCATTCATATTAAGAGGTAGGTACTCAAAATTTATAAAGTAATTTTAGTTCGAATTCGGTGCGAAATTGTTGAATTAACAAAATAAAGTTATGTAAATTTGATTTCCTGTTAAATTTGTATTTTTTAATTCGATGAAAATAATTTGTTTTTAAGGTGCATTTTTTTGTCAAGTTTTAAAAATGCTTAAAATCGGTGTGCTTAATCGATGCGTTTAAATATAAACTGTATTGATTGAAATAATGCTGTGAAAATAGAGGTAGTGCCACATTATGAGGACTTTCAAATATTATATTAGCAACATTATTTTTTGTGTTGCCATATCAAAATCCTCATTTTTCCATCAATATAACGTTTTAAAGTTGTACTGTCGCTCATATAGAATGCGACAGTCGTGAGACATACCAGTAATAAAAAATATATAATAATCTGCACATACATGGTACAAAACTAAACTACTGGTCCGACAGAAGTGACACAACTGTTTGAAAACTGTTGTCTAGTCGTAGGCAGTCTAAGGACAGTTTTATTGTGCTGCCAAACTATTTATCGACTGTCATGTGAGGGCTAGATCGTAATTTTGATGTCTTTTGACTATATCAGTGGCGCTACCTGTGACAATAGTGTGTATCCTGTGAGAATATGTACAAAATCAGTTGATGATTGTTCAATGATGCTTTTTAAAGTTGCTCTAGCATATATAGACCGTAGCATTAAACTATGGATGAAACATTTTTTGATTAATTATAATTTAAGTTAGATTTGTTCCCATTGATTGTTGAAATATAAATATTATTGAAACTTGAAATGTGCTGTTACTTGTAATACAAATACCTACTTACTGCCTTTTTCCAAATTTCTTTTCGTTTAATTTTTTATTAAGCAACTTTAGAAAGTGTTGTCTTTAAACTGTTATAGATATATATAGTATAAAAGTTGATTGTAATTTAGACTATATTTTAGTCTTAAAGTGTTGAATACGTATCTTCATTTACATAATTCATTTGAAAATCTCTAAACACATACCAGAGGAGAAATAATGTGAGAGGCAAATAAAGTAACCACTTATAATAACTTTCTATAAAGTCGATTGAAAATGCTATTCATAAGATTTATTTTCTTAAGACTGTTTTAAGACAGCAAAAAGACAAAGTAGATAATTTATATCTAAGAAATAAAATACTTCTACTTGTTATCAAAATATCTCAGTATAGCCTGACAAAAATTGAAATAAACATTCAAAATTCGCAATTGTGAGGGACATTTAAAGGTTACTTAAATTGACATTAGGCACTCAATTGAGCGTTAGAAATGTAGACCATATGTTATGTCATAATCTCAATTAAGTAACTTATTAAATCCCAAGTAATCTTTAAATGTATGTACGGTGTTTAGTATTATGTATTTAGAGATTTTTTGTTACATATCAATTATTGTTATGTTATGCCGAACTGATTTATATACATACATAGATATTCAGAGCATATACCATATATAGCAAATAAAAAAAAATTGGTGTATAACCTATTTTTTTTTAATTCCAGTCTGTAATAATATAATAGTAAAATCCTTTAATGACTGACATTAAGCATTTTAATGTAAACTATGGTTAAGAGCTTAGTACGAAATTACTAATACTTTATACAAAAACGTGGAAGTGGAGTGTTTGCTTTTCCGCAAACCAACCATGAGTAAGAAAATACAAGTAATATATACTTATCCCTCTCGCACGATTTATGGCACTTGAAAACTTTATCTTAACTGTGTATCTGCGTTTAACCTAAGACGTACCTAGCCTATGTGTGTTCAACAATATAATGTTATGTAATTACCTCCAGAACATAAGTATATACTTACCGATTTATATGGGCCTAGTCTCTGCCCATTGAAAGCTGAATATGGCGGCAAATTTAAGAGAAAATTAAGCGTGGCTATATTTTTTTATATAAGTAAAGGAATTATGTAATAACTAATAACACAGGTACCTATAATTGCCTGTTATATAAATCATCAGTAGGAATAATATATATAAAACATGACACGAAATTTTCTGATTTCCAACAAAAACCAGTTTCAGTTGACAATTTTTAAGTTCCAGTTGCCAAGCTTAAAAATTGTAATTTTTTTTAATTAAAATTATGTATTACATTACGCCACTTCGACTGTTAGTTACTCTTACAATCAGTTCGGTGTTACATAAATAAATATAATTTTTAGTATACTTGTTAATAATTCAGAGAGCTTAAGATATTTTTTTGTGTCAAAGTCATCGAGCACGCAAAACCAATAGAGGTTAAATGTAAGCCATGCTTATAACGCAGACTTTTGACGAGAATGTGTCTATATGATACATTTCTGCTCGATTGAATATGTACTGGATGGTGAAAGTACAAATACATGTGGGCAGTATGTATGAATACGTTTATGGGCATTTGAAAAACAATGCTTAAAGTTCATTTGATTTCATTTTGAATTGTAATGTAAATATAGTATTTAGTATCAATATTAATCTGATTTTGCCAGATACTTTAAAGTGAGATTAAAATGTGTATTGAAATATAACATCCATGTGGCAATAAGTCAAGGGTAATGTGGGAGCTATCGTTGTCTCTTTCATTCATATCAAGAGTGACAGAGAACTGGTATTTTGTAATGGTTTATATTACCAAGTACTCAATAAAGAATGGGTTGATCATGTTAACTTAAATCATTTCAATTAGTTACATACCTTATATGGCCAGTATTGTTTTCAGTTCAAAATAAATAAATAATAATGGGACATCTCTGTAATTTTTAAATATCACATTATAAGTCGTATTTAGTTTGTATTGTGCAGTCTGTTACAACTCAAACTGCACATCTTAACACGACTAGGGTTTTAGTAGCATTGTTAGGTTACCTAACAAATGTACTAAATTCTTAGGAAATATACTTAGGTACTTCTTGACTGTCATAACCTAACTCAATGTTTTTGTACGGCAGTTTTCCACCACAAAAAGGAGTCCTATGCTCGTAATATTTTAATATATAATGTAATATATTATACATTGTTCTGGCATATAAAATGATTGAAAACTTTGTTGCATTTTATTTTTAACCTATTTTCCAAAAAGTTCAGCAACTCAATTTTTATGAAGCAAGATGCATTCCAAAGATCTTGGGAATCTAAAAGGTCAGAAGTTAATAAAAAGCAGCTAATTAATGTCATGAGTCATATTTTAATTTTGTATTGACTTTTTAACAGCAATTCTCATACGTAAAGTAACATTTTATTTTGTAGGCCTAATTTTTACATGAGCTCCTTATTTGCATCACAATATATACACAAGTTACCTAATAGTAAAGCTCTCTTTAAATAAAACACTTGTATATATTTTGAATTACAAGTCATGTTGAACATCTTATAAACTCGGTAATAATTTGACAAGTAACTTATTACACGGCTCCAAGATATTAAATTATATAGTTTGTTTTTGCTACTAAAAATTTGTTTACAGTTTGTCTATGTAGATACTTTAGACTCATACAAAATTGCATATTTTGCAAAATAGTCGAAACAAAATGATGCATGCAAGTTATACTACTGTATAATGTGTCTATCAGATACAATATTTTCACAATAATAACACTTAATAATCTATAGGTTACTTCCATTTAGGGACATGTCTTTGTAAATACATAAAAAGGTAATAAAGAACTAAAAATTATCAAGTTGAAAATTAAAACATACTTATTTCATAAAACAAATATTATTTAGCAAATAAGGTATCTGAGCTGATGACTCACATATAAGTTGAAGTCTTTTCCTTATTTTGCATCGTCTTCTTTTTCAGCAGTACGAGACCACATACATGTTACTGATAAAAACCTGTCCAATGTTAAAGCCAAAATTTACAACCATTTCTTTAAAAAGAAATTAAATCTCAAAACTATTTCTTTATACAAATCACACTGTCAAAGGCTTAAAACTTATTCAAAAATTACTCTGATGACAAAACAAGATACAAAACTAATGGAGCTACTTTTGTTCAGATTTCATCTATCACACTGTACAATGAAGGCCCATTGGCGATATTGGAGGCTTGTCAGTTATTATTTACGACACAGAAAAGGCTTTCTCTGAAAAAGACTTCACATATGCCTCGTGAAGTTTGTTTACAAAATCTGAGTCATGTTTCAATAAATAATTGAAGGCTTGAAGGAGTTGGTTCCTTGTGAGGGGCTCCGGAGAAGCTTGCACATCTCCCGCTGCACTAGTGAACATAGTAGGAGGCATCAATGCCGGTTTCTGCTGGTTAGCTATGTTGTTAACTATCGGAAACATCCTCACGTCCTCCAGCTTACATCCATTATAGGACCCGACTACGTGACTAGTTTCCTGCGTTTGATTTAAAAATGTAGCCAGTGGTGAATTAGGTTTTGGTGAAGAAATATGCATTAAATTCAATTCCGCCTCCAGGGGATTAGTACCATTCAGATCTCCAC
Organism: Lepidochrysops patricia; assembly: GCA_018230145.1. NCBI lineage: Eukaryota > Metazoa > Arthropoda > Insecta > Lepidoptera > Lycaenidae > Lepidochrysops > Lepidochrysops patricia. Next base: position 6,401 of record DWAK01000498.1, read on the forward strand.
ATTGTACCCTCTGCTGGTTAATGTCAAGAGGTGTTGATTTTAACTGAAAACTATTATTTTGTCTTGGGTCAATACAAATGTTGCCATTAGGAGGCTGAGCGTCCTGGGGTGTCACCGACCGCTGCTGTTTTTCGATATGCTCAACCGAATGAGCAGGGTTGCTCATGAGTCGTTGAAGAAGAAGCGGACCCTCTCTGACGTCCGGCTGGCGCGGTCCGAATATACCGGGCGATGGAAGCGATGAAACGGACGGCATCTGCACAGCGGCACCACTGCCAGCCTTGGCAAAGAAGTCCATAACACTCTGCGATGCCATATCAGGTGCTCGGGACGGTGTCATGTCATTCTTGCTTCCCGACGCACCCTTGTTCGAATTGAAATCGTCTTGGGCCTTCGACAGCATACTAAATATATCGACTGAGCCCATGGGTTTGGGTGGTGCACTGTAAGGAGCGCTCGGAGGCATTTCAGATGGCCCTTTGCTGGAGTCCTTGACTATAGCGGCTAGCGTCGTCGCGACACGCACACATTCACCCTTGTCGTAGAACCATATGCCGTAAATACGACATTTAGCATTTCTATACAATAGGAATGGTTCCTTCAGTTGCATTTCAATATTTTTCGATACCGGCTCGATCAAATTATTCGTGTTCAATCTGTTCATTATAACCAAACTATGATATGGTTCACCATTTCTACTGTACACAAACAAAGCGCCTTCAACGTTTGTCTTCTCCCATTCGTTTTCCTCAAAAGTGTAAAGGGCTACATGAGTCGCACTATCAATTATTTCTCTGGCGTAAGGATCTGCTCTCTTAAGAGCACCGAAATTCATACGTAGCCCAGTGTCCGACATTTTAGAGCAGCATTCACAAAAATAATGTAACTTTAGTAACAATTACGAACATCACCATCACACAAAAATGACAAATGTTTTAGTTCGCCATATTTGAAATTAGTGGTGGACCAAGATGCAGCTGGTAGATAACTACCTATAATCTATGATGCTCAAGCCCAACTCGAGTCACCCGGTGAAACGTCAAACTGCAAATCGATTAAAATTCATTCAATAAAGTATAAAAACCAAAATGTTTTTGTGCAATAATATTAAAAATATTGGCAATAATAAATACTACGATAGCATTTTTAAATAGTGTTTGGTTATAAATTGTGTAAAAATATTTAAATAATATATTTTGAAGTTGATAAAATATAATCGCAATTTCTATCGATTATCCAATCGATTCAATTAGAGAAATGCTAAAAAATTATATTACCTTACCCACTTTGCTATATAGTTACTATATGTATATTATCAAAGCTTACCCGCTGGCTTATTTCAATATTCTACTTTTGCTTGCCATAGTCACTAATATAATAATTCTATCCCAATCAGGATCATATCCGCAGGCTTACACAAAGATTCGGGTGTTCTAATATTAACAAATGCCTTACACCGTAGCGAAAGAAAGTATTCTCTGTCTATGCCTTACACACTGATTTTGGTATCAGTGGTTGGTTTCAATTTAAAATATCTTACATAATAATAATTATTATTATTATATTAGCGCCTGTGTGTGTCATGTGAGCTTAAACATGGAAACGTTATTTTTTTTACTTTTACTGCGTGGTACCAGAATTAAAACTTTTTTTGTCTGAAGTCTTAACTTATTAAGTATATTATCAGCTTTATAGCTTCAACGTTTTTGTTTGTTTTAAAACGTTTCATTAATTCCCTTATAAGTTGGTTAGTTTAAACTTTTATAACAAAACACATTTCATCACCAAGACGTGCCGAAACGTAAGTTCATACAACAGAGAGATTCACCTCTGGGCTCTGCCTATCAATAAAGACCTTTGACCCCAACTGTTGTTAAGTAAATATCCATAGTGATGTTCTCTTAGAGACTTATAAAAGTTAAATAGGAATAGAATGTTTTTATTATTGGTACCTAGGTACATACAGGCTAGCCAACAGTCTATACTCTACATACATTACAACGTACAAGTTAGAACCAATGAAGAATGTAGACGTAACGTACAGTTGACAGACTTAATTTTAATTTTTTAAACATTTTAATTGTAGGAATTAGTTATTTCTGTATAATTCCAACAAATTATTAATGTTTAGATTTTGATTATTGCCTATCTATTAATTTTTATGTTTCAAATCTTACATCACTAGAAATACGTCACTGTGACTTGTGTCAACTACTATTTTGTCACTTGTCGGCACTTGTCACTGATCATTTGACTTAAAATGTCACAATAATGTTCACGCGTGTGTAAAACTCTAATTTCGTACATAAATAAATAACCATTTTGCTTTTATAATTTGCTTATTTTAGAGATATTTTTTAATTGAAATATTTAATGTTTATTGTAATTTAATACATTCCGTTGTATCTCGTTTTCTGTGCATAAAATTAACACATTAAAGCACGCGCCGTATATAAATTTTATAAATTATTAAGTTTAATTTTTAAAGTCTTATAAAATAATAATGGGTGAAAACGTATTGGTGATTGGCAGTGGAGGTCGGGAGCATGCTATTTGTTGGAAACTATCTGATTCTTTGCTCTTAAATAAAATATATTGTGCCCCTGGCAGTGTGGGTATATCAGGCACCAAAGATAACGTCGAGAGTGTAGATCTTAACATCAAGGACTTTTCGGTAAGTTATTTTATTAAAAAACTTTATACATACTTAATAACTAGTTTATCATAAAGCTTTTTATTAGTAAACATTAATTTCTTATTAGAAATTTAATATAGACTATGTTCACCAGGAATAGTGAAACGTCCCAACAGTAAAAGACTTTTTAAGTCTATCAAGTAGTTTCGGAGCCAATTCCCGTCAAACAAACAATTAAATTTTTCCTCTTTATAATATTAGTGTAGATATTCAGATTAGTGTCAATCAGTTTAATTGTAAGGATCATTTTTATTTTTTACTAGCTTTTTCCCGCGACTTCGTCCACATGGAATAGTTACTTTTGAATAACGCAAAGTTTTACTCCCCATTGAAACATTTTCTATACTGCTCCACTTGTTTTTGTCGTGCGGTTGTGATGTTTTATGGCCTAAAGTCTTCCTCTATAAATGGACTATCCAACAAAAAATGAATTTTTCAAATCGAACCAGTAGTTCCTGAGATTAGTGAGTTTAAACAAACAAACAAACACACTCTTCTGCTTTATAATATTAGTAAGTATAGATTAGACTAATAATGTTTCTCACTAGACCTTAAAACTATGATAAAATGTAAAGTATCCTGATTTGCAGTCTATGTAAACAGATTTTATTTAAACTTTATCACTTAGTAACAAAATTCTTAATTATAGATTATGAAAGTGAAGATCAATGCTTATCAGTGAGGTTACATTTTATAGGATTATGTCAGTCGCAACTCGCAACTAACACTGCCACCTAATTTTATCAAACTGAGGTCAATAAACTCTGTCTTATTATTATTTTTACCTAAGAAGAATATTGTTGCCAAGTAGGTATTCTAATTAAAATTAACTATTATATAATTTTTTATCAGGCTGTAGCAGACTGGTGTAAGAAGAATGCCATCAATATTGTCATTGTTGGACCAGAAGACCCACTCGCGAATGGCATCGTTGATAGTCTTACAGCAGAAGGCATTAAATGCTTCGGACCAACGAAAGCTGGTGCTCAGATTGAAGCCAACAAAGATTGGTCTAAAAAGTTCATGACCAAGTACCAAATACCCACCGCAAGATTCCAATCGTTTACAGACGCTAAAGCTGCCAAGGATTTTATCAACAAGTAAGTTTTGTATCTATACTAATATTATTCAGCAGAAGACTTTGTTTGTTTAAACACACTAATCTTGGGACCTACTGGTCGGATTTGAAAAAAAATTGTTGTTTTTGTTGGACAGTCCATTTATAGAGGAAGGTTTTAGGCTATATAATATTACGCTGCAAACAATAGGAGCGGAGCAGTAATAAAAAATGTGTGTGCGGAATTCACGGCGACGGGTAACATTTTACGTGTCTCAAAGATACCTACTATTA
>DWAK01000499.1:0-10441 GCA_018230145.1 Lepidochrysops patricia
ACACACTGGCCTCGTCCGCTTATTAGCTAAAGCATTCTCACCGTACATCACAATCTGGCAACTGATGCCTTTTGCCGGTAGTCTGCACAATATTTATAAACTGCAACAGTATGCAGTACAGTACCATAAAAGTACCCACACAGATTTTATTCTTTAACACAAGTCAAGCTTTTAAAACTTACCTAGTAATTTCTTTCTAGCTTAGAAAAATGATAGTACTTTCGCCACTTCCGTAGACCGGCTTTAACGCCCACTGTACTTTTCTAAGATTTTTTATTAACAACGTGTAAGTTCGAATAGTTTTCTTATAGTATTTTTAACTAATTGGCTCATATCATGCCGGCATTATATTTAAAGGCCGACAACGCACTCCAGAGCCTTCAGGCTTGAGTGTTCATGAGCGGCGATAACCACTTACCACCAGGTGGCTCGCCTGCTCGTTTGCCCCATATAATATAACAAAAAATCTGCTTTGTCGGATATCCATTTATATTTAATTTTAGTTTTATATTAATAGTTTATAGTTTTTGGCTCGAACCTAGTTACCTATAAATGTTGCGAAATATTATTATTTACAAAAGAGGGATAATTTTTTGACGTCCACCGCTGACCGACGATTTATTTAATCGGCCGTTAAACGTCCATTACCGCAGATTACTCGTCGCCGGATATCGTATGAGCGACGACCGGCGGGCATTATGATGAAGCTTTCAAATATTTTAATATCGGGCTTTAATGTTTGCATTATTACTTTCATTATTATTTATGACAGGATGAATTAACATTACAAAGCTACGTTTTCGGGAAATAGGTATTCCGTAGATTATTAATTGTTTTATCATTTGTGCTGATTAAATATTACCAGCAATAATTACTTCGATGGTTTAAAATAATAAGTAAATAAAGGCATCGGAAAGTTGTGTGATAATTCAAATGATATTGTTTTTAACACATATATTATTCCGTTAAACGTTTTTATTTGAAAATCAAACTAAGTCTACCTATACTACTAACAACAAACTTATAAACTTAAGACTCGAAAACGGACATGGGATAGTTTGTAGCGCGGCAAAAATTCTGTGCCGAAAACTTACCAGCGTTGTATAAAGTAGGAAGGTCCTCCGCAATCAACTAAATCGCTATTGCAGTGCGGTAATCCTCGCGGTTTGAACGTTAGCCAATCAATACACGTGAATCTAAATTGGAAGAGGTTTTTATGTTCCAATTTAACAGGAAATTCGACTTACTAAAATAACGCAAAAATCGGAGGTAATCATAGTGTGTAACCGGGCTTCAAAGTCAGAAAGTAAACGATATAATTTGACTTTATAATGTTTAAGTTTATAGTAAGTCTATTTAGTCACCTCTAGTTGACATATTTTGTTTAAATTAAAAACCCACTAAACAATATCGTATAAATAAAAATATTTAGACAACAGATTAGCTATGAAACGTTGCCGTCATTATCTGACACACTGCAAAAGTCACTTGACAGACAGAGACAAAACGTATTTTAACTAAAACCGTGTCTAAATATTTCTATTCATAAGGCGGTAGTCACAAACATTATAATATAGTGATAATACTGTTGTTCCATTTACTTAATCAAAGAGTACCTACCTGTAATAATGTGGTATGTAAAGACATATTGTTAGTTGACATGTAACATAATATTACAAGTATTTCATAATACGAATATTAAAAGTAGAGGAGATAAAGAAAGCCGGCAGTTTCTCTCACGTCAAACACGTACACGCGCACATCTGGCGCTGTTATGGTCCGTATTGAAAAATCTCGCTCCTTACGAATGAGAATCTTTGTTTAGGAAAAACTAGAAAAAATCCGGGAAACATTTTTGTTTTGTATCACAACATTCTTTGAAATACTTGGCCTAAATCTTATAACTAACGACTTTTATCTATTTTATGGAAACAAAAATATATTATGATATTAACGTAAAGCGATGGTTGAAATCTTTATTTATGAAATGGTCAGCCGATATATCCGTAACAAGATGTCATCAATCGAGAATCAAGATTCTCGATTGATTATAATATGTACCACACATTAGTAGGTGTGTTTTGGTTATAAGACGTAATACATCTGCTTCTTGAGATTGAGCTATTAAAAGAAAAATAAAAAATATACAGAAGGACCTATGTAACTCAATTACATGGCAAATTGCGAACAGCTTAGCGGCCTTGTTATGTAGCCCACTTAAAATATCTAATAAACCTTTGATGTTTAGATTGACGACAGAATAGATTTTAATTGAAACATAAAACTGGGAAATAGGACATTTTGAAATAAAGGACGTTTTTAAACCCGCCCCTTTTTCTCGGAAATATAATTTGAATACCTTTTTTAGTAATTAAGGTAATTAAAGAGATTGAGAGGTCCGCCGTTGTTATTGTAAGTTATAATTGATGAGTGATGACTGATGAGTGATGACTGATGAGTGATGACCTACATTAATAGTCAGTCGCTTGTAACTAAACGTTTTAGGGTATTGTCGAGTTACTTAAGAGATTTTGAATTTACTGCACTCTATATTACATTATCCAAACTTTCCATGAAATGACCTCTTCTAATCATTTATGTCTACTGAATGCGGCAGTTAGTAAGCATCTTAAAAATATTCCATTTTAATAACGAAACGGATTTTTCAAGTTTCGGTAGCATTGCGTTTGGGGGCACTTAAAGGGCAATAAATTAGCGGGCTACCCGAGTGGCCACGAGCCGGGTGAGTAATGGCCCCGGATCACCAGCGCCGCTAAAAATTACCCACAAAATCCCAAAAATAAATTGCGTGCCTAATCTTCCAATACAAGATATTACCTTCTGTTTGTACTAAAATGTGCGCTATTTATACCAATCTTTTCACGGGAACTATGTAGGTATATTTCGCGATTAAAATAGGACCTGTGTTTTTATTTAGAACATAAACTACTACCAAATATCATTAAAATATGTTGAGTAGTTTTTGTGTGAAGAAGGAACAAACATTTATCTATCCATCCACCCCGTAAAATATACATAAAATGAACCATGATAATTACAACGTTCAATGGACGCTTCCTTAATATTTTCCCTATATTTTAAATGCCCAATCAACTAACGACCAACAACACTTTCAGAAGCCGAGAATAGGTAACATGTTACTTAGGTTAGTGTAGAGCAGGAATTCCCTAAAACTAAATGTAGTTGAATATATATGGAAGTCTGGGTATCTGTGTCAATAGTTATGAACTTATGACCACTGGTTAGTCCCAGTGGACTATTAATAGAATATCATTCTAGTAACCCAATGAGATAACCAGTGCTGTTATACTAATTCAACGGCCCGTCCTACTGTTCTAGATACGAGCAGTTTTAATAAACATGGCCTATTTTATGGATCTTATAAAAATAAAATAAAAAAAACATAATTTATATTTTATTCTTTAATTACTGTAAAAAATTCTAGATATCACTGGATTGGCTATCTATCTGTTCAAGATAAACATAGTGTCATGTAAAAATCAATTCAGATACTGGGCATCAATTTAATATATTAATTAGCTAATGTTTTTGTTTCAGGTAATAAGCTACCCAAACTGCCCGCAGCCCAAATAATAAATTTGAGGTAACGCTATAGAGATGCAATTAGTGGATTTAATTAGAAACATGTTTAGGCCGACGGCCGACCGACAAAACGTACAGTGACAAATTGTAAAGTGGTATCGAGCCTCGGTTCGTGCTTTGGATCGGTTATTACATTTCACCACTAGATATTTTCGACAAAAGCCGAAATATGCTTTGATGACAAGTACACAACGCAAACAAAAGTACAGTTAAGTCTAATTTTTACTAGGAACACGACAGTCCTGTGGTCTACTGTACAAGTACTCAGACTATCTTACGACTAAAGCAGCTACACTTTTAAGACATTCAAGCCGACGCGATCCTATAGGTTAGGCTTACTATTTATTATATTTATATCTATAAAAGCCTTAAGTCTGTCGTGATCTAATAAAATTGCCTTGAATTTATGATAATATTTTACGATTTAAATTTTTAGGTTCACTAGATTACCTAGTTACAAACTAAGTGAAAAACTAATTAAACAGACTACGTAATCCGTAGGGCGCAGTGAGTCAAAGAGCTTTTGCAAACGCTAAAAATCCCTTTTACCGTAGTCGGGAAAACGGTCTTAATTTAAAAATATCGAAATAAAAAAGGAAGCCATAATCCGTGTAAATCCGCAGCCCCGTGCGTGGGCCCGGCTCGTGCTGTCACGACGGTGTTGTTTCAGCTCCGTACGTTATGTTTCGTTGACTTTGAAAAACAAGCCACGTACCTACTCGTATAAGCCCCCTTGCATGTACAGTTTTTTATCCTTTTCCTCGTCTACTTTAACAGGTTTATTTCTAAACTCTTTTAATGCAGTTTTTTACTAAAGGGATTTGAGGATTGACGCTAGTTATTCATCTGGAACTTAATTTGCTGGTTGTGCGAAATAGCATACTAGTATCTACCTATATCCGGTTAAGTCTAGGATACGGGTGCCTTATAAGGCCATATTTTGTCATATTTTTGGCATAATAAGATGATATTAAAACTGTTTTTTTTTTCTGAAAACAAAGTTTATCACAATATTACTCTTACTTAAGTTTATTTCTGAATCAAAATAATTAATTAATCGAATCTAATCGAAAATAGGTAAAATTCGACTTATTGACTAGTAAAATTTCAAAAAGTGGGCTGTCGTAGGAACCGGGCTATCTTACCTCGAATCCATAAAAACGGACTATGCAAACAAGATTATAACTCTATGCCCATAACGTATTTCAGAATGTTCGGAATGCCTTTGTCTTTCCCAGCCACAACAAGTCGGGTTCAAGGTTTATTACGTGAAGTTAAAACGCACTTCGACAGCTGTCCTGATAAGCAATTGGGTCAGGCGTCTGGGCGCGCTGATAACGTGCTGACTGCTGACCCCACCACGCGTCACGTGACACGTCATCAAGATCCAATACTAATTATTATTATTGGCTGCGTATCAATCTTAACATACACCAACATAATATGCAACGATTAATATATCAAAATAGTCATGATTTTTAAGTGTGTGTGTGTAAAGGCAAAGAGGTCGCCGTAAAAGTAGCAGCGCAGAAATAATTACTTTTTTGAAATTCTAAATATTGAGGCGGTGTTAAATGAGACGCTTTCATGATTTAGAATTCGCCCAGAAATATAGAAATCAATATTATCTCTTTTACTTTTAGCACTGCTACTTTTCCTATTGTATAAAATGCAACGTAGCAAGACGTGTAAAATGCAACTCTTAAATATTATCAGTCCTTCACGTTAAACGGTTTAAAGTTAATTTACAGAATAGTAAGTATATACCTACTATTTAGGTTGATAAATGGTAATACTATTATTATAGTTTGCGGTCAACAGCGTGTTGACGTTAGACATTAAGAACAATAATATAACAAGTTGTACCTCTTCCTTGTATAAGTTCGTTAAGTTACTCGTCATAGTTACATTATACCAGTGGCGAGGCGTTTAAACAACTCCATTACTATCGGCTTCCCTTTTGAATGAGTGTTATAAAATTTCCTTATTGTACTGTGCTGTAAGCAGTTGTGCACATCTCTTATCTAGCGACTACGTATTCTCTCTAAAGCAATCACACCCTTCGCTACAACATTATACCGTATATCTATTTCAAAAATTATCTATACCGAGTAAAGACTGGACAAACAGAGGTACCGAAACTATAAGGGTTTTGTTTACTATGGGACCCGCAATGGCTTGAAACAACACAACTCTAAACAAAGCAAAAAGTCGCAAAGTTCAGCCATACAAACATTTCCCGGTCTATTGCAGCCATATTTAATTCAACATTAAAAAGTAAAATGCTTTGTGTTGTGTGATTAGCATACCCTTTTCATTTAAATTCTTTTTTCGGTCTTTTCATAACCCTTTTAGAGCATTGTTGCGACCTTTTTCGACGCTTTGTAGGCATCATGGAGGATGATTTCATTAAAACATCTGTGACGTCATCAATCTTAATTCTAAACAAACTTTTAATCGTAAAATTCTATGGTGTTTCATAGTAGTAGAATAGAATAGAAAATTTTGGTAATGTCTTGTCTCTGTATTTCTTCTATTATTGAAAAAGTTTTCATTAATACCTACCATTTATTACTTTAGAATATACCCCAGAACTCCCCGAATAGGCTAACACTAAACATATTTTTTTAAACATATATTTATTTTTAAACATAAAACGAGTTATTAAATCTAACATATTGTATTATGTGCGAAACAATCACTCTTGTCCATTGTCATACGTGGTATAATGGTCTCAATAAATGGCACTAAGAACGATCTTTCCTTTGTCTTCTCTTTGCAGTTTTCACGCCTGGTAATAGGAGAGCAAAGAAAATTGGGCTCCGTTTCAGCAATTTCTTTTTAACATTTAAACACGGAGTTTTCTTTTGCGTTATACTTGGAGCTATTTCCTGTTGTTGAAAAGAATACAATTCTATACTTTTGTCCTCTTGCTAGTACATAACCTTCCTAGATTTTTAAATTGTTTATATATTATATGTACTTATAATCCAATAACTTGTATAATATGTAATAGTAGTGAAGGGTGAGTTTTCTTTAGAGGGAAGCCGTAATCGCTATATAAGGGATGTCTCCAACTGCATACAGCACAGTGCAATAAGGAAATTTTAAAACACCGATTTAAAAGGGAAGCCGATAGTAATGGAGTTGTTTAGACGCTTCGCCACTGATATGTTGAATTTCTGTTTCTTAGATCATGGTAAAGTAATCTCTTGACAATCGACTTTAAAGCTCTAACTTAGTACTTCTAGTAGCTTCTTACTTGTAACTCGTTTCAGTATCAAAACAGAAGCCACTATCAAAGGAAGTTGAACTCTCATTTGCCGGGGTTCCCCTGGGATAGTGGGATAGTCGGGCGCGATCACGGAAATAGAAAGTCAAGTGAACGCTTCCGAAGAATAAATCGTTTCATGGCATCTTCAAAGTATTTTGTAACGCTCGGAGCTTTTCAAAACGATACAGCTTGCTCCCTATTAAAAAGGTGCTTTGCTCGCATTTAACCACTGTTGGTTATAACAGTCATCGAATATGACATAAGGTAGCTTGCGAAACATACCGGCGCGGACGGTAGGTATGTTAAATATTACTTATATGTTTTATGATTACAATAATCTTGCTTCCTTTTTACTTTGTGTTGAATAACTAATAATTTAATACGTGTAAATTTCAAAATGTGCGAGTAATATTATCTCTATTTTCATACTTAATACCAATTAATAATGACACAATTAATCTCAAGATTATATTATGTAATCTATTTTCGTCGTGCAGCCTTATAAGTATCCTCGAAGCTTAGCAAAGGGTCATGGGGAGAGGTGTAAGGACAAAATGAATATAGATGGTATTATACTAATGACTAAGGATTATGTTGAAATTTTATTTTTCGGTCGTATGAGTATTGAGTAATGACGTCATAATACCCTAATGTATAGGTGAGCCTAGGCTTGACAGCTCTTAAACTGAAAAAGTCGAATTGGATCGTTTTCATGGGCAACAATGCTAAATAAAGTACTAGAAGCAAAAAAAGTAGATTGTAGGGGTGGCAAAATGGGGGCAGAATCCCTCACCATGATACCCACACAAAGTACTAATTAATACCTTTTATGACTTCAGCTTGAAATGACATACATAATAGTATTATTTTATCGTTGTATTTACCTTAAACTGCTTTTGAGCCAAGGGACAAAAAACCACTAGGCTTTAGTCTAGTACAACTTTTATTTTCCTGCTATTAACAACCCTCGGACCGTAGAACCCTTAAAATGTTCTCGAGCGATCCTCTTAATAAAGGTCACGTAAAGTAATCGCTAATTTAATATTCTTTGTCATGGCTACGCTCCGATCAAATTATGTGTATAATAACGACCGAAAGACGAGAAAGACGAAAGGTTATGTTGTCGGTTATGTTTTAAATTGCCTGTTATTCATTTTTATTATTTCATGTGTATATAATTAACAGCCTGCCACACAATCTAAATGGCAAAAAGTAAGTTTGCTAAACTTGTTACTTGCCGCCTTATCTGTTAGAATATAGAGTATATTCTTCCTCCACATCACCTAGTACCGATAAATTAATCTGAAGCATATAGCTGAGAATTTAAAGGAATATGAATTAGAATATGAATTATGAAGTAGCGAACGATTCATTCGCCGTACGAGCTATTAATAATACTCAAGTATCGAAGTTTGAGCATAAATTGGAACTTTCAAAATAGTGTATGAAGCAACTCTCGCACCTGCGCGGCGCTCAAACTCACAGATACGTATTTAGATTAGCGAAAACTTCGCCACACACCGCTCCGAATAGCTCACAATATTGTATGACACCTACTCAGTGAGTACAGTCAAGAAAAAATATGTTGCCGCGAAATTACTTTGTTAATGTAAAATGTTAGACGATGTTGAATTAATGTTAGACGCTCATAAAGGATCAATTAAAAAAAAAACAAGTGCAACGCAGCGATGCACAAGAGGATACAAAATTGAAATGATAAGTTTGATGCCGCCTGACTCTCATCAGTCTCACATTTTTAACTCTGCGTCTTATAATCGAGATTTCTTTAATCATGTTACTTGCTCCTAACCCACGACTACAAAGACAGTTTGACTTAGGACAAATATAATATTACTGTAGATTATTCTGCAGTGTTATGTTATTTCTTTCTCAAGAAACAGTCTACCCTTTAATGTTAAAAAATTGTAGCTATCCCAAGAAAGCTGGGTTATCTCCGGAACGGTATAATGTTAATGAATGCCAGACGTCCCTAACAAGATTACAGCTGCCGTGAAATTGGAAGTCGTGAGACTTCTTTAATTTTCAGTCAACGTGAAAATTAGGTGAAATCGAACGTGACTCCATGCAACTTAATGTTTTTCAATTTTGTTCAAACGCATTTGAAGAATCGGGAGTTAATTGAATCAGGTACATTCAGTCCCTACCTTTTCGAATAAAAATTGTACTGGAATTTAGATTTGCCGATTATGCAATTTTCTCTAGGTACGTAGTATATAACCAAAAACCTCATTATGTTTGTAGCTATTTAAAATAAATAAAGAGAAACAAAGATGAATTTTTTGAACATTAGTCATCAAATATTATTTGAACCTTATGGTGCTCCCAAATTGCTGTTATAAAATGTTAAATATAATGTTAGTAAACATTTTCTATTAGTGTGGGCACTTATAACATGTAACAGTTCCTAACAAAATGTATAACATTTTGTAACATTTGTTAGTAATTATTGTTATAAAATGTTATAAGTATAACATTTTATAACAGCAATGTAGGAGCACCAATACACCCCAATAGTTAAAAAAGGGTGTTACCAAGTCCACAGTGTGACAATAATAATATTAAATGAACTGTCTCTCGCGCCAACAATCACTTTAATGAACCATACGAAAACTTTAACATCTGTATTCCGTTGTGCATCTCAATGTTTGAATACATATATGAAATGCCTCAATCAGCCTGGAACCCTTACACGTTATGAATCTCGGAGCAGATTTTGTACGTAGGACAGTTGGCGTGTACATGTGGAACATATTTGCGTATGAAACAACGCAATCGGCGCGCTCAACAATGAACAGTGATGTACTGTACAGTGTACAGTGTACGACCGTCCCGCTTTTAGCGACAATATTACAGATATGTATTAAATCGAAGATGATGATTATCAAAAACTACTAACAAGTTACTGAGCTGTAAACAAGTTTTTCTTTCGTATAAAATTCCCTTTATTTATTTCGTTAGACAGTAATCTAACAATTATAATAATTTGAATAGGAATAAATTTAGGACTGACAGGTTGGCTAGACCGGCGGGTGTTATCCCCGCGTAATAGATATAGCTAAGTACAATAATACTTTGATCGGTAGATCAATTATTTAAATAGCAAACCTATTTTCCTGTAATAGCCACTTTTACGTTATAGTCGGTCTGGCGTAAGTGGTTAATCAATAGAGCTATTGGCGGAGCTAGCCTTAGACTAATGATGCTTCACGTAGTAAATGTCGCCTCGTCAGATACTTTCACATAATGGTAATTGTGTGATTTCATGGCTTCTTTGGGCAATAAAGTTGATGAGTGTGAAGAAATACTTTTTTAACACTCATGCGGCGTCAAGTCAAGTATTTCCTGCATGTTTTTGCGTTTGGTATAGAACATAACCGCACACTTAGGTAAATCGCACTCGTTATCAAATTTCGAACACTGCTTGCGTATTTTCTTCAATGGCAGGCACTGATATTTTTACTTTTATCTTCTCATTTGTGTTAAAAAATAGTATATTGCACTCGTGCGGTATTGTCAATTGCC
>DWAK01000500.1:0-10435 GCA_018230145.1 Lepidochrysops patricia
ATTCGTTAAAATACGTATATTACAAACTCTACGTAGAGCAGGAACCGTTAACCTCAATTTTAAAACAAGGAATGTGTTACAAACGTTTTTAAAAACAGGTACTCTACTTACACAAAAGCTTATAAGGTACTCAAACAATCGATCAAAATTTCGTAGTACACAGCACCATACATTGTTTGATACAAAGCATTTTATAAATTAGACTATAATAACTATTTACATATTAGATCACAATTTTATACAAAATACGTTTTCCTAACATTACCTGGCCTAGTATTAGACATGGGTATTTGCTGAGGAGGCCTAAGCGGTCGCTCCTCGCATTGATGATTGTCTATGGATACATAACTATGATGATGAGGGAGCCTATCGTCGGGTCTGCCCTCGCTACTGGCCACTGAGCACGTCTCATCCTCGGTACTCCTAGCGGAGACCTCAGCACTCGCGCTGGTGGAATGCATAGGGCTAGACATCATTAGAATAGGCGGCGCCATGCCGTACTTATACCACGGGTCGTGAGACGTCGGTGGGGCGGTGTACCTTAAATTACCATGCCTATTAAACCCCTCCCGATTGCCTGTTTTCACGTGATTCGCGTTGTGAAGCGTCCGGTTCGGTAACGTGATGTCCACATCGGGCAATCGAAAATTTAGCTTTTCCCAACAGTTCCTTTCCCCCCACACTATCACTGTACACGTTTTCAACAACACTTTCAAGTCTGGATCGATGTTAATCGCACTCAAGTCCGTTGTCACCAAGAAAATTATTTTTTGCCGTCTATGCCTGACGTTAACTGAATTCACAGCACTCTGTACGGCCGCCTTTGACTCGGGCGAGTACCATTCTTGTTGAAGGAAATTTATCGAAAGCACTATCACCAGTCTTTTGGAGCTCTCGGATGCACTAACTAAACTATCACTCGATCGTCTATCGATAAGCTGCAAGTCTCTATGTTGTAAACATAGAGCGTAACCTAAATTTTCTAGTTCGGAGCTCACTGCACGAATAACGAAGTCTTCGTCGCGTGGGTTGTACACAAAAAAGGCGTCAAAACGTTTATTTTTATTATCGTTCATGTCTTTCGGAGTCGAACTAAAAATTCGTATACCATATTTAGAATGTAGCCACAACTTGAAGTCTTCACGGAATACGAGTAGAATGGCGCACATCAAAAGTAGAATAAATAATATTGTTATTACTGCGGCGATATACGGTATGTAATTTTCTACGCCGTCGTTGGTCTCAATAAACAATCTCTTCAGTGTTTCTGTGCCGGTCTCCTCGGTTGTGGCCTCAGTTTTACATTCCTTCGCAACAGTCGCGATTGTTTTATTCATAGGCTGGTCGTGAGCGAAATAACACATCATTGTCTCTGTGTCTTTTGATTTCTTTACGAGCCATTGATTCAATTGTGCCACATCTTTACAATCGCATATCCAGTTGTTGCCATCAACTGAGACGAGCGTGCGAGGATTGTTGTCCGTAATGACTCGCCACGGCATATAATCAACGTAACCGTTATTGTCAAGGTCCAAATACTCAAGCGACGGCAGGTAATTAAAGGTATCGTTCTCTATAATTCGTATTTTATTGTCTTGAAGATACAGTTCGTTCAGATTCTGGAGTCTCGTAAACTGTGTATTCCTCAACACTTCTATATTATTGTTTTCCAAATGAAGTACTCGCAGAGATTCGATACCGTTAAATGTTCTATTTTGTATTGTGTTTACATTGCTGTTGTTCAGATATAAAACCTGTAATCTTTTCTTTCCGATAAAGACATGGTTGCCTAGTTCCTTCAAATCATTTCCGTCTAAATAAATTTCGGTCGCGTCCATTGGTATTTGTTCCGGCACGTGATCGTAGCCAGCGCTGGAACAATCGACCACGTTGGAGTTCCAAGTAAGATCATGATAACACGAGCACTTATCAGGACAAGTCATCTTACAATCACAGGCATCAAAGTCACAACAATGGCACAAAGTGAAACAGTGAGATTCGTACTCGCATAAAAATTCAGATGACTTTACCTCTAGTAGAAGCATATCAGAGTTGCTTCGAGAATGGGTTAAAGAGCATCGCACACTTTCTAAATCCATTACTCGAGGGCGCTGCCTTTGGTCATTTAATTGGTTTATTCTTTGGAGCCACTCCATTGTGCAGTCACATTCAAACGGATTCTCGCTTATATAGAACTCAGGTAAATCTTTATCTTCAGGAACAGCTGATATCGCAAAAGCACCGACATCCAGTGTTTTTATCTTATTCGCGTAAAGCATTACTTTGTTCAGGTTATACTTTTGCAGGAATGTACCTGGATTTATTTTCTCGATTAAATTATTGTTTATAACAACAGTTTCCACGCTGCTCGGGAACGAAAACTCGTCAATACTTCGAATTTTATTGCTGCTAACATCCAGCATTTTTATATTGCTTGTTTCTTTCACGCCATATGTGTCTTCCAATTTCTCTATTTTATTTTCGTGCATATCGAGCCACTCAAGATTTGTCGGTATATGGCTGTAGTCAAACCACAGTAATTCATTATTTGAGACATTCAACCAAACTAGCGGCTGCGTGTTAGTAAAAATTCCTTTTAAATCAACTAATTTATTTCCATCGAGGCCGATAGCTTTCAACTGCATATTTGATGCAAAAGCGCCATCGTCAATCTGGTCGATGTTATTCGATGCCAAATTTAGTATCTGTAGTGACGGCAAAGCGGCGAACGTGTCTTTAGAAATTTTTTCGATCTTGTTTCCCACGAGACGTAACCCATATAAATCGTCTAAGCCATCAAAATGTGTTGTCGTCACTTTTGTGATCCTGTTCATTCCTAAGTCAAGGGATGTCAAGAATCTCAAAGTCTTAATTGCTTCCGGTACCTCAGATAACTGGTTCCCACTGAGGCCTAAGTCATGAAGCTTCGTGATATTTTCAAACGAACGGGCCTCCACCTTTGTTATTCTATTTCCATCCAAAAACAACTGGTTTAGGACATACAAATTTGAAAAGTGACCACTGTCGACTTCTATGATATTGTTATGGGCAAGTGATAGAGAATGCAGATTTTTCAAATTAGAAAAAGCGCCGTCAGCAATGCGCGCTATGTTATTATATTCTAGACTTAAAAATTGCAAATTATTCAAATCTTGAAATAGCAATGCATCAATTTTCGTTATTCTGTTGTGAGATAAATTCAGTACAATCAGCCTGACTAGGCCTGAAAATGTATCTCTATTCACCCATTCACTTGTTAGTTCATTTGACGATAGATCTAGTATTTGAAGTTGGTCTAATCCTTCTAGCAATCCCGGCGCCAGCACACTTATGGAATTGTTATTCAAATATATTTGTTTAATATCCCTCGATGATTGAAACATCTCCGGTGGTAGAGCAGTCAAAGCATTCGTAGACAAATTAAGTATTTGTAAGTCACTTAGGCCCACAAAAGCGCGATCCGCCACAGACGATATTCTGTTGTTCTGCACGAACAACTTTTGCAATGCACGTAAACTTGATAGTCCGTTGTCCGGCAGTGAACTAATTTCATTATACGACATGTCCAACGTTTCTAAAACTGTGTTACACGATTTTCCAGGGGCGGTCGGTCCATTTCCCCAGTCGGAAAATCCCAAATTCGATATATCTTGCAGTCTATTTTGTGTAATGTTTAACTCTTTCAAATTGTAAAGGGGGCAAAATATTTCAGAAGGGAGAACCCAAATATTATTGTCTCCCAAATCCAGGTGCCTCAAATCTGTTAGTCCACGGAAAGAATCTCGATGAAATTCCATAGACATGGCAGACCAGTCTGTATTATGTGTTCTTATGCTCAGACTTCTCAAGCTACTGAGCGGCGACAGAACAGCTGACGGCACATATCTTATTTTGCACGATTCAATTCGCATTTCCTTCAAATTATGAAACCGCGAGAGAATCTCCGTGCCTTCCTCTTTTCTTCTGCCGACGTCGAGGGAGCTCTCGAAGAAGAGGACATCGGTGCAGTGGAGATCGAGTGCGGTGATGCGTTGTGCCTGAGAAGCACTGAGTCCTGCCAGCAGATCGGTGGCGCCGGCCGCGGTTCGCAGCGAGCACGCCAGCTGAACCCGCGTGGGCTCTCCCGCGCCGCCTGACACGCGCTGCCACTCGCACTCCTGCGGAGCCTCCGCCACTCGACTTGTCAACGACGCGCCGCTGACACCTAAGTGGAACCAGCTCACAGCACACACCGTAAATAATCCCAACGATAACATTTCGACGTTTCACTTTGCGATTGTCACTAATTAATTTATCACAGTTTTAATAGTACGCACGCACATCGCTACATAGTCCAGGTGTATTCGGAAAAGTTTACAAATTTCCCGTCAAACTTGTTTCGAACGCATAACGACCGAAGTGCGCCGTGACGAGCGCTACGACACCGCTCCGATCGAGGCTCGCGAGGCGACTGAATGCCGGCGTGCGTGCAGGTCGAGCGCCCGGCCGGCTCCCCGCGCGGACTCCTCCCCCGACAGAGACGGGCGATATCACCGTCGCCAGAAACTTAAAAGTTCACAACGGCAACAAGTTGCTCGCCGCAAGATTGGCATGAACAGAAGCGCACTTCGCGAGCTTTTGAGATCGTGGCGCGCTTACTTTGTTTGTTTTCTCATAATAACAAAGTATCCAGTCGTATGTGATGGAACTATTGATAGCCTAGCGAGTGCCTGTCGCATTTTTAAATTAGTTTTGTAATGGTTTTTGTATAGAAATTCATGCTACGATTTACATTAACTTTGATTCATTAATACATTCTTAACGCATAAACTATTCCAGTACACGATGTAGTATTTTTTGTTATTAGTCTCAATGAATATTATTATCGATACAATTCCAACATACAATTATCACACGCAATTCTTCATACATCTTTGACTATCAATCGTAACAAAAATGCTCACTTTTTTATAACAAGAAAATATAAAAATTAACGTGGTGAAATCGGGTAAAAAATAATTGCGCGTGTGAAAAAGGTGATTGCATAGATAAGTATAACTCGAGTTCTTAGTATGTACCTGCACGTCCTTTGTTATCTGTTATCTTGTTCCTGATAATGAAATTACCAGAACGTTCTGCTATGACGTTCATCATGTTAACGAATTGCTCACCATTGTGTACTAATGACTAAGTTTTAAAGGATTTGGCAGGGGTGTGATAAAAGTATTCCTATTTTAACACTGATAAGAGCTATGTAGATAATAACAGTGTCTAATGGGACTTGGGAGTGTAGAGCTACCTACGTGTTAATTGGTTCTTAAAAAATACAGAAATACTCGGATATTTTGGTAAAGTAATTTTAAAAACTTATATACCTATCTATAAAATATTTCCTAGCTCACACTTTCTGTAGAAACAACACAAAGTCATTCAACATTTAACTTCTACAACAAAACGAAAGAACACTTAACTCAACAAAACAAATTGGAAATCTCAATCAGATAGTTTAAATACTGAAATTCAAAATAATGGCGGCATTTTTTCGAACAATACGTTGAAGTGCGCTTGAGGTTCTGAAAGCGTTCGGTGTATTTAAAAGGGTTTCGGTAAGGCACAAACAAAATTGGCACTAACAGATCTGATCGAGAGCTCTCAGTTGAATGGATTACAAAACAAAAGGTTTAAAAAACTACTGCATTCTGCAAATGTTCTCTACATAAATTGCAGTATGCTTACATAAATGGTACAAATACCCCTATCGTAATTATATATACTATGTACAAAAATGGTTCAAATATTCTAATAACGGCACGTGTTAACTATTATTTTTTCAATCGTTATCCTAAAATTGTAATTTCCTTCGTAGTAAAACTAAAAGAACTCTATATTAAAATATTGTTTTAAATCATTACGCTTTTTACTGCATTACGTAATATTAAATTTCTCCGTAAATTACTATTCAGTAAATACCAGCATTTTGCTTGCATTTTCTTCTAAATTTCTAATAAATCGTCTCACCGAATCCAATATAGAGCACAAGAAAGTACACGTAGCACCATCTAGTTTTGTATTCGAGAATTAAAAACTCTATTTGACACACTTCTTCACATTCAATAATTTATTGATTTCTTTGATTTTAAGAGAGAGCCTACATTTTTAAAACAACCATTTTATAAAATTTGCCTCTAGTTACTGCTAGCAGCATTAACAAATTACAAAAAGCGTAAAATGAAAGGATAGTATGTACTCAATATTAGTTCGATTAATGATATTTACCAAATATACTTATTATTATGTCATAGTCGCTGCAAAATGCTTATTTAAAGTATTTTAAGATAGGTAAAATGTTATCTAGTATCTTATGTGTGTAACAATAGGAAACATCGCGAACAGTGAAAATAGCACATAGTATCAGGTGGCCCGCCTCCCCGTTGAGGAAGCGGTAAATCATATGGAACAGTTTATGTTAACGATGCACCGGCTTGACCCCGTCATTGCAGAAGTCATCATCATCATCGCTACTGATACAGAGTATGAAGAAATGTAAAAAAGTATGATGAAAATTAAGAGGTATGATCGCACAATTTTTTGAACAAATTAGTAATGACTACTATGGTCTGTGACTCTACATTGTGAATTTGACCAAAAATAATAATATTATAACGAACCGAATATTTTGCCCGAATGGACAATCGCTAACTTACCGCACGAGTGCAATATACTATTTTTATAACAAATGCGGGATAAAAATTATATTATTTTTGAGCACTCATGCGGCGTAAGTAATACTTCCAGCATGCTTTTGCGTTCGATCGATCGATTCGATCACTGCTCGCTAATTTTCTAATTTTCAACGGCAATGCCGGGCGCTGAAATATTTACTCTCGTAATATATAAAATCGTATAAAAATAGTATATTGCACTCGTGCGGTATTGTCAGTAATTACCCACTCGAACGTAATTGACAACTTACCGCACTAGTTTCATAATATACTATTAGCGCCTTCCATTACATTTGGAAATTTGAAAAGTTATGTGCGGTGTTCGAAATTTAAAAACGCATTTTTAAATTAAGAACACCGAAACAAAAACACGAAAAATTTCGAAACTAGGCACCTACCGCACACTTATTCAAAACATGAGTAAACGGCTCTTTATTAACCGCAAAAGCGTTCGGTATGATAGTACTTATACTGCATGATAAAAATATACAATATACGCTACCGAATACTACTTTATCTTACTAATACTTATCAGTAGATTGTAACCAGGCCCATGATTACCTGTCTATATCATTCCATGTATTATCACAGTGATAACAGGTAATATGTAAAGCTCTCAAATGCCAAGGGAATGTATTTTTATATCTAAAAAACCTTTCTCTTCTCAGATAATGTTTTATGCCTTTATTTATCTCGGTGTATATTGAGAGAAATGTAAACAAATATTGTTAAGTAAAAACCTATCTTCATTTAGGTATTAGGGTCGGCTTACACTGAGACGTAGAAAATTAAAGTGCATTCAAAAACCACGTAGTATACCAAAAATATATAAAAAACCGACACTAAACATCATATTAGAACTAGAGCTAGAATCTAGATTCTAGATAAACAGAAATACCCCTGTTTGTGTTTTATAAAGTTCTTTCCGTTTTATAGGAAGCGTATATCTACCTACACAATATACATGTATCTGTACTTTTTTAATTCTGTGACTAATATTTTAGTCGCCGTAGCCACATAGCAACTCCATTACTTTCGGCTCCCCTTTTGAATCGGTGTTTCAAAATTTCCTTATTGCACTGTGCTGTATGCAATTAGAGACATCCATTATCTAGCGAGTACGGCTTCCCTCTAAAGAAAATTCACCCTTCGCTTCTGCCACATAGTAATAAATTTGTCTAAAAGCGTTTTATTAATATTGGCTTATATATTTTTTTAAATAGAATACATTTCCAACTTATTTATACCGGTAACCGCTAAGAGTCAGTGAAAAGTTTATAATGTTTATACTGCACACATCCTGTATCTTTGTTATTCCAATGATTGACGAGAGAATAAAACTTTCCGGATCCGTTAGGCAGTGCGTTTGATGTTTTTTCTTTTCAGGGTTCCGTACTTCATATGCCCACGCCAACAACGTAACCCTCGATAGTTCAATTCTTTATCCGCCTATCAGTCAAGAACTTAGACCCTTTTTTTGGAACCCGTGGAGTATCGAGTTGAAATGAATCAAATACTCAGCAGTCACGTTAAAAATCCACCACGTAAAATTAAGTTTACTTGATCGTTAAGTATTTTTATCATTTCGGCATGGCTACGGTAAAAGATATTCCGGATATTCAAAAATCGAAAAACTCTTCTGATTTAATAACAAGATTTAAGGTTTCTACTTCATAAAAAATATCAAAACTGGTACTATATACCTAAATACTTCTTTTAAGCATATCTAAGATCTTAAAATGAGTAGGTACCAGTCCCGTAAGAACGTACCAGTCTCGCCAAAAAACTAAAAGCTTATACGAAACCCTTGCCGTGAGCCCGACTAGTGCTTGGCCATTTTTTTCTTTTTTAATGATTGTGAGCTCTGAATCAGCGGAACAATAACATTTGTCACATCAATCATCGCACGTATGCCTTTTACAGCCAAAATAAATATTTTTCAATAGCACGTTTGAAATTTTCAGTTGTATCGTTTTATAGAGATTCGGCTTAGTGAATATAGCGTTCTTGCTCTTTAATGTTGTTGTGCTCTTCTGTTTCTTGGTAATGTGAAAGTTTGCCTGCTTCTGTTACTACTTTCTGTAAATCTTCTACCTCGTTGTCAAGACGTTTCTTTCAATCTTAAAGTGTACCTAATGCCCACTTCTTAATAACACACCATAATAGTATACTATATATACTTTTATTACTTAGGTACATTAAATTATATTATCTTTAGGCGGTAAACAAAAATATGAACATTGCTGTAAATGCCAGATTAACTATAAGATATTATATAAATGATAAATCATTGCATATCAATATTAATAGGGTATAAATAGTAATCAATTTCAATATAGTTTTCCCGTACCGTAGAGAATCGTTTAAAATGTCCATATGACTTTGATCGCCGTACCCACATTACGCCAACTGTTCCTGCCCTTTTATTATCTGTCGATAAACAGGGATCTATTGTGTAAAAAAACCGCACGCCATCCCTAAGGGCCCATAGATATCTCGCGTCAAAATATTGTCATGTGGTTGCATTAGGCCGCATTGTTGCCGAGTGCATTATTGCCAAATGTGCGATGTATTTTGAATTCTACACAAATTAAATGCCGCACACACACAATGTTATTGGCCAGAAGTGATCTGGCTTGTCATCTCGGTTTATCCGTATCTCTTGTTATAGAGAGTGTTCTTGAGAGAGACTACATTATCTAAGAGTACACGGGTCAGTGTGAAATGACCCTTAGATATATCAATATGTACTCTACCTAATAATTTTATTTCTGAAATTTTTGTTTTATGCTTATTTAAAAGTAAATAAAAAAGAACTAATATTATCAACGTTTTATAATTGGTTTAGAAAGATTAAAGATAGACTTATGATGGCCGTTTTCACCAACAGCGCTCTAAACTTAAGTGTCACCTATTGTATATTATATTGGTCATTCAGAGCATCTTATTTTACTTACTACTACATAGTTTATAGTTATTATTCGCCTAATGCCGTCTTCACCAACGCTCTAAGTCTAAGCATCCACTATATAATAGGTCATTTAGTTTCATAAAATACGCTTAAGCTTAGGGCTCAGTTGGTGAAAACGGGCATTTGAGTAATATTCTTTATCTAAATGAACACCTTTTTAATGGGCACCAATTTTCAATCTTATCATGTCTAGAAATTAAAGCAATTATAAAATTGGCTTAAAATAATAACTAGGTAAACAACAATACTATCATCATTATTCATTACACTTCCAAACAATTAACAAGCCGCTTCTAAAGTAATTAAATGATTAATTAAGAATAATTAAGCATTCCATATTTAATTAGAATTGGTTAGTGCTATAGTTGTATACTTTAAACTGTTTGAGGCCAATTAAGAAATACTTACTTTTTTGAAATTTAGATTATGAAATGAGTAAAAAAGTAGTTGTATTTAAACAGTCTCAAGATTTCCAGAGAGTGTGAATATACAGATAAAAGTTGACATCTGACAACTTTCTTACTTGCAAAAGCTGAAAGCAGAAAAAATGACTAGAAAGAAATTGTATATTATTATTGTTGTGTTATAAAGAACACTTTATATTTCTGTGCTATTCGTCTCTCTTACATAGTCTATTATTTTAGATCCAAAACCTATTGAGAATGTGCACAATCCTTATTATATCATGAAACAGTCCCCGGTCGCGTATGTCTGTCTGTTCGCGATAAACTCAAAAACTACTGCACGGATTTACATGCGGTTT
>DWAK01000501.1:0-10432 GCA_018230145.1 Lepidochrysops patricia
TCGCATTTCGCATTACTTTTTTTTTTATCTTATCTGTCAAGGGTTGAAGGGTTAATATAGTTATGTTGTTGAAATATAGACTATAAATGGTACTATACTATACAAGCGTCGATGCGTCGTCTCATTAATATTTTATGCGAGATTTGATTTGGCGTAAATACGTCCCTTCATGATGTAATTCCACACGCGAATGATAAAAACTGACGTTTCAGTTTTCAGTGTTGCTATCTGTTAAAACTACGGTTGGCAACCCTGATACCATGTGCTTGCTAATCCTATCCACAGTTAGTTTTATATTATAGTTAATCGTTTATGTAAATTAGAGTCCATGTTATGAAATTTTGTTATTCATTATTATTAGCACTGTATAAAAATAATCTTTTTTTTTTTCTATGGAGATTAAGTACGCATGTCGATTATATCATATTGTTATTAAAATATATGTATAAATTGAATTGTTGGTTTTTATTTATTGTTTATTCGCTGGAAGTAGATGCCAATATTAAATAGCAAGGGTGTCCGGAATATTTCTATAAATTAACATAAGTAGTATCTTAACTCCGTCCGTGACCACGGCCGCGATAATATCCGTTAAAATGTGTTTTATTTGCAACATTAAAATATTATGTTGTATGCCTGAAAATTTTCTGCATTTGCTGGTGTTAATCCTAAAGCATTAATCGCCTTTAATGTGATCTGCGTTTGTCCGTCTCCATGACAAAATAAAAAAATACATATATAAATTACATCTATTTGGGAGTTACAATGTGACACCCTCAGATATACACTCTCCGTACGTACCTACGTACGTCGTCAATGCTTTTATTTACTCTTCTAAACTCGTAATAATATTATATTTTATACCATAGTCGAGTTTTCACTACTTATTTGTGTTTTAATATTATATTAACATAGTCAAGACCTATAAGACGCTTAAACTTAACATGTAACGCGAAAAGGTTTATTTCACAGTTCACACCAAAACGCAATGGAAGCGGTGGCAATGCAAGTCGAGTCAACATAATTTTATAAGTAAAGATATTTTCAATATCGCAACTTTTGTAATGATATTTATTTAATTCACCGACTTTAAAAAAAAAGGAAGAGGTTTTCAATTCGACCGTATATTATATGATCCCTTTAAACTAGATGTTGCGAGAAGTTCCGTCTGCGTTTGTGAGGTTTTTAAAAGTACCCTACGACTACGTGTGTCAAATTCCATTATAATCGGTGCAGTAGTTTCTGGTTTTGGGCTTGTAAAATAGTCGCAAAACTGTCCTCTTTACTTTATTAGTATGATAATTGATAGATTAAATATTATATTTCGTCTCAGATAATTTGAGACACAGCATGCATAGAATGATATAATATAAGATATTATATTTCGTCTCAAACAATTTGGGACACGTGAGTAGATTATATTCGACTAGTGAGCGAATTGTTATGTTTATAAAAAAATGTCGCCGCATAGCGTCTCGATGTGAGTCGATCTCAACAACTCACTAATTATAATTAGCATACTTTGTGTAAAATAACACCAAGCTACGCAACGGTTACGCAACTACCATTCCGTAGCCGTATTTGATACTGTTCTTGACATTTTAGGATCTATTGGAAGTAATTAGGACGCTTTGATAGAACGGAATGAATGAAAAAAAGTTGCAGCTTAGTCTAGTTGTATTCAAAAGACCATTTCAAGTAACATTCTGTTACCATGTTGCTTGAAATGCTAAATGCAAAAATGCAGTGCATGATGACACTAGAAATGCAAAGGAATTGAAATACAAAATTTAGAGGGAAAAAGATTTTAATTAAAGGATATTACCGGATTCTTAGCTCTACCCCCAAGCTTATGACGGTTTTCTGAGGTCATTTTGGAAAAAGTTTTTTCAAAGCGCTACACAATAGCTTGAACCATTTCATTAATTCATTCTTAATAAGTATACGCTGGATAAGGCTATTATATTATATATTCCCAGGATTAAAAGATATTATTATTTTTTCAGAGAACAACTACCAGGAAGTCAGATGTGCTCGCGTCTTTGAGAGCATGCGCCAGTGCTGTCTGAAACATAAGCCAACGTCGCTAGTGTGTGAGGGTTATCGCTTGGAGCCGAGAGTGTTCGCACCAGTCACCGACAGGCCTACTGATAGGTGAGTGGACCAGCATAGAAGAAAAAAACACCTTTATAACTGCAAGATGATGACGCCTTCTAGGTAGGTACCCGATAAAACAGCATTTATTATGAAAAGTAATTTATAATTTTTTCTCGTTTCAGATAATGGAAAGAGGGAGAGGACGAAGGCTACCATTAGGAAAAAGAAGCTGGATGTTTAGATACCCAAAGACTTTTCAAATCACTTTCACAACGCTCGGATTGTCTTTATTCTTCTCTAAGCCATTATACGATATATTTTTCTTGGAGCGCATCGAACCTGACCTTACCGAGCCACCCACGACGTTCCCATATACGGAAACAGCCGAGAAATAGTGATGGAATCTGTGAAGAAGGCACAAGAACGTTTCGCCAAATACCCCCTAATATTTGCCAAGTGTACCAAGTCTGCGTCGCTTTACGCCCGCTGTGTTCTATTAAAAGACGAGGGGCTAAAGAAAAACGACTGCGCGAAAGAGTTCGAAGAGTTCAACACGTGTTTAAGAGCAGCAGCGAAAGAATTGAAGACTAGAATATAATGGATTTGCCCAAGAAATTCCTTAATCTTAGCTATGCCACACACTCCAGAATCGGAGTTTTGCTTCGCGTTATATTTCTTCTGTATGGAATGTATCATGACAGTAAGTATGTTGTGCCTTACACCGACATCGACTATAAAGTCTTTACTGACGCTGCAAAATACGTATACAACGGGGAATCACCGTATAAAAGACATACGTACAGATACAGTCCACTTATAGCAATGATTTTAACACCTAACGTATACTTAGATAAGACGTTCGGCAAAAAACTCTTTTGCGTCTTCGATATGCTGAATGCGCTTTTATTAAAAAAAATCGTGGAACGTCAGACCAATTCAAAAAATGCGCGCCAAATTGCAACATACTGTTCGTTGTTTTGGATATACAATCCTATGAGTATAGGTATATCTACTAGAGGCAATGCAGACTCGCTACCGTGCTTCGTTCTTATCATATCGATATTATTTCTACAACTCAACGTTAGAAGCTTATTAAAATATATTCTATCCGGAGTGTTCCTCGGTTTGTCGATACATTTGCGTCTCTATCCGCTAGTTCTGAGCTTTCCCATGTATTTATCTTTGGGGGAATATAAAATTAATCGAAACACAAAGTTCATAGATGCATTCATTTCACTAATGCCGAATAGAAAGCAAATTACTCTTACACTAAGTTGTGCCTTTACATTAATGGTGTTAACATATTTTTTGTATATAAAATATGGTTATGAGTTTTTATTTGAGACATACATCTATCATCTCTTCAGAAAAGACACCAGGCATAACTTTTCAGTTCTCTTCTACTATTTATACCTGACGAAAGATCAACTGACTCTAGACATTGTAAAGATATTTTTACAAACATTTGAGTTTATTATATTATTTGTACTAAGTTTAGCGTTTGGTACAAAACCAGAGACTCTTCCGTTTGCTATGTTCTGTCAAACTGTAGTGTTGGTAGCGTACAACAGTGTTATGACGTCACAATATTTTATATGGTTTCTATCGTTGTTTCCGTTAGTTGTACATAGTTTTAAAATGTCATTGACTAAAGCGCTCATCTTGGTAGCACTGTGGCTAGCGACGCAAGGTGCTTGGCTATATTTTGCCTATTACTTAGAATTTGAGTGTCAAGATGTTTTCCTTTATTTATGGATGGCTGGTATATCTTTCTTTGTAGCCCAAGTTTATATTTTAGCACAACTCATAAAATGTTATAATCCCAATTATGGCTTTGGACTTATTAAGTCAGTGTGAATAGTTTATTGTCTATTTGTATTAAGTTTGCATTGAATCATCAGTGCAACTGTCAAAATGTCTTACTTCAGTTAGTAAAGACGCTTTAGTTTTTACATTTGTGCTAATCATTTACTGCAGACTTACACAAGTAGACGTTAGTTATGCGTTTATAGAATTGATAGTGGTTGTAATAAAAAATGAAATATAATATTCTAAATTTTATTTTCAACACCTAATAATCCAAACTATATTAAATGCAGGTTTTATCCATAAATAATATACTCTGCAAAAAATAAAGTGCATTTTGCACAAAACAAAAAGTTATCGGAAGGAAAAAAAAACATTTATGCAGTACTCTCTGTCACAGACAAAACTGTTTAAAATTAAAATTTGTACTCTGCAATTTTTTTTTGTGAAAGTTGGCAGTACTACATGTACCTTTGGATATTATATTATTATTTCTTCTCTTGGAGGTTTATTTTAGTTAACTCTTCAGATTCATTCTGCGACATGTTTGAGAGCTTCTTACCAATTCTCTCATGGACATCTAAATATTTTGCAACACATCTGTCCAAACATACAGATTCACCTTTTCCTAAAAATTAAAAAATACATTATGTAAATGGTAATTACAATGAAAGAAACCTATAGCAAAATAAAGACTAAATCTTTGTATAGAATTAATAAATTTCAAGCAAGTTACATAATATTATAATGTGCGTAGGAGAGATTTTTTTTTTGTGATAAGTCAAGCCCTGTTTATATATGAGCATTTCTTGATAATTTAGTTTCTCTTCACAGAATAATGTTCAAAAAGTGTAAAAATATCAGCCATTTTGCATGCTTATCATTTTGTAGGATCATTTAGAGGGTCGCGTTGGATGGAGTTGAGTATGTAAAATATGAGGACTGTATTTGGTGTATGGTTTTGAACTCAGAAAAGCATATATGGAAGATTACGATTTTGGATGTTGCTAAGAGCCATATTGGTCCAATTTTTTAAACCTTTTGGAGGGGGCTCCACCATTTTAAGGGATGGGGAGCGAAAGTTAGTTTTTGTTGGTTGTATACGAAACTTACTACTACTACTACTACCAAATTTCAGCTTTCTAGCAGTTCTAGAAGTACCCAAACATCTTGATGATCATAAGTGTGTTAGTGACGGAATCGACGTTTTTTAGATATCAATGATATCTAAAGTATTACAGACATTTAATTGACACTTTGTATATTTAATTACATCATATCCGGAAAATATTAACTGTCTTGTACAAGGGTACCTTTTCTTGAAGTGTTTTGTCATATTATTTACCCTCATAGAATTGGTTTCGGATGTACCTGTCAGTTCATATCTTCAGGATATGATGTAGCTATACACCGAATGCAACTCCATCCATCGCCCCCTCTAATTGCAGATATGTGATTTTCCTATAGTTAAAAATCTTACAGAGATATAATAAAAAATCTTACCAAGTTCAGCTTCATGGTATTTAATGGGGATGCACTTGCGATGGCATGCTCCGACTAGACGGTTGTACATGTCCGACATCATCTCTATCTCCAGCTCCTGAACGAGCTGCAGTTTAGCTGGATCTAGTTGGGGTACAGCCATTTTGAAATGAGGTTTTACTAATCACAGAATATCTGAAATTTTAGATAAAGTAACTTTATTATATTACTTAGTTAAAAAAACTTCATTCATTCAAATAATTGCATTTATTTGGTGATAATCCTTGTAGCCTATTACAATTAGTGTAACTATTCTATGATCCTCTTAATGTAGTCATACTCGTTTGTCCTTTTAATTAACATTATTAACTGCCACTCAGATACTAATATTGAATACACTCAGTAAGTTTGTCAGAAACTGTATGGACTACAGCTTTATTAACCCTTTGACACCCTCGCTGAAGCCGACTTCCGCATAACAATTGAATATCGATTGTGTCTGGCATTCCAAGGATTGAGGTATTACAGCCCTCCAGCTGGCAGTTGCTGGACTGACATAGTGCTAAGGGTATATTATTTTATTATTTGCAGTAATTTGCTTACCAACAAAAATGTATCTAACGTAATCCCTCAGATTTTCCTGTAGACGTCGCCGTAGTCTCCTACGTTAGATTTTCGCATGCGTTCCCGAGCTCTCATATTCTCCAGACGGTTAGCATTTATAGAGTCCTTGGCCACAACAAACAGTGATAAACTAGTGATCGTTACTGCAAACCTGGCGAAGTCAGAATTATTAAGCAATACTTAGTAAGAAATTATAGAAGAAAACTTTTGTAGGTTGTATGAAAAGATAATTATGAAAATGAGATCTACCGAGATTTTAAATTTAAATTTTTTTTTGGTTTATATATAACGAGAAATTACCAAGAAAGTGTTATTTTTCCAAATTTTCCAAGCGGCATGCTAAGAAATTAGGAATTCCTCAAAATCCTCGCCATGCGTTTGACACTGACATTTGATAGGTGACACACTTTTCTTTTACTTGGCAGCTTCATCATCTTTGACACTAAACTCTAAAAATAAGTCAAAGGACATTATTTTGACCATAGATAATTAATTACTAATCTATGGACAATTTATGGCTGAATGAGCTTCGTTTCCTTTGCCTGTCCTGATTGGGACAGGGATGTAACCAAAAAAAAATTCTATGGACAATCCATAGATTATAGTTATCTTCTTGGGACAATCAATTTCATAGATTATAGATCAATTTGTCAAAAATTACCAAGCGCAAGCCACGGATAATCACATTTTAAATTTATTACTTTTTCGTAATTAAAGTAATTTGTTCTTTTCTTATATACTTAACTGTAAATTTTGGAATAACTATAGTAAAAGTAATATATCGAACAATATGCCGAAAGCAAAAAAGTTACATACCAAAGGAAAACCTAACGCCTTACAAAAAAGTTGCAAAGTGGAAGAAAGTAGCAATGATGCAAAAGAATCCATCAGAGAATTTGAATTGCAGTTGTGCTGGTGTATAAATCAGTTGGAGAAAACATTAGCCGCAAAGAAAGGAACAGAAAAACAATGTAAGTATAATATAGTTTCATCATGTTTCACAAAGTTAACTGTTTACCTTGAGGGTAGTTAGTTAACCTTATTTATATTTTTTATTAACAATCCAATATTGTAGTGTAATCCCTTGATTGAATAATAATTTTTTCAATATGCAAAATATCCTACAAAAATTGTTTTTATCTTCAAATGAGGCAAGGAGTTACGGACACAAATGATAGAGAAAAGAAAAAGAAAGATTGCATCTTTATTTTGTTAGAATCTACATAACAAAATAACAGCACTTTGATAATGATTAGAACTGTACATCGCATATTAGGTTATTTTCCCATTGTCATATTCTTAGAAACTAATTAGAAACTAAAAATTATGTCTTGAGCATTATTATCTGCATTATATAAGATTTTTCTTTATTTTACAGTACAAGAGGCATGGAAAACTGTGACAGTGTTAAAAAGCAACAACCAACCAATGATCAGAAAGAGACAATTGATGCGAACAACTTTTGGTGACTACAGAGCACTGATGGCAGCAGAAGAAAAACAATTGGCAAAAAGTAGGTTTTAATGCACCATGCATTGTTGCACTTAGAGATTTAATCTATCTACTTAAATCAAAAAAATTAACATACTTTTTTTGTAAATACATAAAAAAAATTGCATGCATGCATTAAGCCATTGCTTTTGCCCATAGACACATGTTTTATATATTATTGATTATAAGTTGTCTACGGCAGATCAATAGTATCTTGTCTGAGTCATTGTTTCCAGATGACTGAAAGATATACAAGTTACTAGATCTGTCTTTTATGTAGGGAGAAATGCTTGGACCTATGAAGCTGGCATCAGCACTAAATGGTA
Source organism: Lepidochrysops patricia (assembly GCA_018230145.1). Taxonomy (NCBI): domain Eukaryota; kingdom Metazoa; phylum Arthropoda; class Insecta; order Lepidoptera; family Lycaenidae; genus Lepidochrysops; species Lepidochrysops patricia. The sequence goes on from DWAK01000501.1 coordinate 7,827, forward strand.
GAAGACTTGACAAAAATAGGAAAAATAAAAATGTGTGGATATGTTATCCTCAAAGATCAAAAACGCTTAATGAGCAAAAAAACAGCTCACAATGCATTGTGGTCACAGTGAAGACCACAACGTGAAATTCGTGTTGTGTTTCTAATGAAAAAGGTCTACAATGCGTAGTGGCAATGAAGAAAAGCCACAACGCGTCCTGAGCAATTTTTTCGCTACATTTTCGGTCTTTGACCTGTATGTATATATAATATGTTACACTCAAGGATCGAAAACCCTTAGTGACCGAACTCGAGTCAAGAGAGAACGAGTCACAGTGACTCTGAAGCAAAATTACTAGTCAAACAGCTGGAAACCATTACTATAGCATGTCTGTCATGACATGGTTAAAACAATGAATGCTCAGAATGCGTTGTGGCAATGAAGAAATGCCAGAACGTTCTGAGCATTATTGTGGGCTTTTTCATTACAGCCATAACACGAATTTCGCATGACCACAATGCGTTGCGAGTTAATTTTTCGCTCATTGAGCGTTTTTGGTCTTTCAGTGTAACACCAAATAAAATTAATGTTGGGTTTCACTTTTTTTTCTTGTTTTAATTAGTATCTGTTATAATAAATAGGACTTAGAATGAATTATTTGTTGAATGTATTTTCAGAATCAAAAAGTGTCATAACAAATATTGGGTGACAGAAAGAAGAATAGATGACGGTACAAAACCCAAAGTAAACTCCTCTGTGGAGTCCGTCTATAAAGATACTTATGGGCTGATTATTTTTTCAGTGGCAAGCAAAATGAAAATATCGGAAAGTACAACTAAACCAAAAGCCACATTTCTTAGGAAATCTGCATTTTTATCAAACGGAGATACTTCATTTAAATTCAATTTTGATGTTCAAGAAAGTGAAAAAGCAAATGAGAGTGAAAAAAATGAAACTGAGGCAAAGGACAAAACACCGGAAGTTGCCAGCACAGATAAAGTAGAACCAGCCAGCACTGGAAAAGTAGAACCGGCCAGCACAGAAAAAGTAAAACCGGCCAGCATCAATTTTGCACCATCAAATTCTGAATTTAAATTTAATTTTGCCATAGACAATAATTAACATTGTACTTTTTTATATGAGATTAACAAACGAGGGTGTTTAATACAACAATTTAATGATTTATGCCACAAATCATTGGTATTGTGTGTTAAGCAGCCTGTTACCTATTTTTAAATAAATTTTTATTGTTAAATTTATGTAACTTTATTTTATTTGATTTTAACAACTCACGTACACACAAAATAAAGTAGTAACACTATATAGTGCTTCTACTTATTTATTTAATTGAGGTAGCTTAGATAAATCTTGACTTTTGAGTTTTGGCAGTATCAAGTTTTTTCTATTGAAGATAAATATATAATATAATAAGCAAAACTTGTGTAGTAGATTTAGTGGCTACATCTAAACAAACACACAGACAAACCTTTTTACTTTCCTAAGATACAAAAAGTCTACCTACATAATATTTTTATTTTCTATTGTCGACCATATTTTACATTTACATGACTTCAGGAATAAAAAAAAACAAAAGACGTACTTAATAACTTGTATTATGTTTAGATATAGGTAATATGGAATATTTTACACTGCAGCTGTGTGTTAAACACAAATTAAAATATATCTGAATGCTAAGAATAATTCATAATAAAGATAAATTTTTCAACAAACTATAATGGTTTGCATTTTGTGTAATATGAATATTACTGTAAACTTTGAAAATAATTTTGATACATAATAAGAATAATGGAAATGGTTAAAATGCAATTAAATAATAAAAGTCAACTTCCACTTTTATTATTTAATTGCATTTTAACCATTTCCATTATTCTTATTATGTATCAAAATTTTGTCTCATAAATTGAAAACATAAGAATCTCTCCGGTAGAAACTGAAATTAATGTTCTATATTTGAAATACTCTGCATTAATTTTTTTACTGAAGCTTTAAACATGCCAGTATCTTTGCCAGTATATCCAGCTGGATACAGGTAAATGAATCGTAGCATTCAGCTCACATGATTATTTCGGTTAACATAAAATATCAATAGTATTGATTAAAAATACACTACATATACAATTCGTACACATTAAACAATCTCATATTTATCTGGATGCAAGCTGATCTCCGATGAGAACTCCACCGGGCTGCCGTCGTCCTGGGTCACCTTGGTTGCAGTGAGCATAGCGAGTGATGTGCCGGATGTCCATGTGACTGTGAGCGGGAAGAAGTCATTGGGGATAGCCGGGGAGACACTGGAATAATTATATTAAAGTTACTGCAACGCTCAGATATGGTAAGTTTTGTATTTTTAGATGACAATTACTTATTGAGTTACATTATGTACATATTATATTACAAACACAACACAAATTTATTGGTTAAATAGGTAATTAACGTACAAACACACTTACAAATTTTCGCCTTTTTAATATAAGTAAGTGTGAAAATTATTTATTATTATGAATTTACTAATTAATAAAAATGACGAAAATGTAATTAGATTAATATGAAATACTTTAGATGATATTTATTAAATTTTTATTATTATTTATTTTATTATGTAC
>DWAK01000502.1:0-10426 GCA_018230145.1 Lepidochrysops patricia
CTGGATTCGGTCCCCGCGCTCAAGGCCCGCGATAGAAGCTATGCAATAGCTTAAATACTTAGGCCTAACGACAGTCGTAGGTTAATTTCTCCACATCACGAATCTCGACAGAACAGTTAACGAACAAACAAAACATGATATATGTATGAAACAAACGTCCACAAAAAACGTTAACCCACATGCAAATACAAAGAATTAACACGCATACTTAGTCGACATAAAATATTATCGGCGCTTATCAAAACATCTCATCCATTGGGAATAGGGTTGGCGACTGATAAAGCAAACAACCCATTGTAAGAATTCAATTTGGTCAATCATAACATAATATTATGAATAACGAGACAGAAGAGGGGTTCGAAGAGAATCATAAAAATGTAATTTTGAGAAGTTGTCATATTTAAATTATTTGTCAAATGATGCGCTCGTTGCAGTACTAGAGGCTAATAGAAATCTAACACCCTGTCCAATATCCATACCTAATATACCGTGCGAATATCGAAAAACTTTATTCAATTATACAATATTTTAGTGTCAATCATTTTGTGTAGGTCCAGTTTTAGGCAAATATTATTTAGTGATTTTTTTTAGTTTTGACAACCCTAGAGTATACCACTCTGTGACCGTCAGAAGCAACGTTAATGACACGTCACTTAGTCCACATGGTCAGAGCTGTCAGAACGATGGAGCTGTCAGTCGCTGATGATGCGATACTACAAATATTCCAAATTACGCTTTCATTTGCTCCACTTAGGCCAAATCCATCATCGTCAAAGCTACGCTGAGAAGAAAGAGGAATAGATTCTGTCATAACTAAAGTTAAATTGATTTTTGGTTGATTTAGACTAAATTCTAAGAAATGTTGGTTTGAAAGCTAATCAAAAACAATACACCCTTTTGGTAATACAGCACTTATCAGGTGGTAACAAAATGGTACTAACCAGTTTCATGATTTCGATCTAAAATCTTATATTCTCCTGTCATTACTTGAGAGGATAATATTAGATTAGATTTTAGATTATGTAATCAAAATAATATAGGCCCGCATCTATCCAGGTAAAAGAATCTTTATTTTTCCGTATCTTCGATAACTTTGACTTCAAAGTTATTGAGCAAAATAAACCCTCACACATTTTTGTATTTTTATTGAGAGTGCTCATCGTTTTATATTTTTATCAAACTGGAGAACATTGCAAACAAATAAAAGATTTTGTTTACATCCATATGCCATTCATTTAGCTTGTAATAGATACTTCGAGACCTGTTCACCTAATAGAATACGCGATTTGCATGCATATTTTTCTTATCAGCCGATATAAACAGTACAATAAATAGCGTTGGAAGTCCCCAAACGGGTTCGAGACTCCGAGGCAAGTGTTTAAGTGGGTATCAACAATTTTTATTGTCAATCATTATGCGAGAAAACAAGGCCATGGTTATGTAGATTAGTTGAATGGGAACGCATAAATGCTTATGGTTAACCTAAAGTGGAGGTCAGGTACTAAATATAATGGTTGTTTATTTATGACTTAGGCTTTTAAAGATGGTAAGCGGCAAGAACAAATATCCCTATCAGTGAATGAATAAGTTAAAAACATCTATCCATCAATTCGGCTATCCATTTATTCTCATAAGCTTTTACATCGTTACTTGCTTTTTATCTCGATTGATTTAAGTGGCAAAAAGAAGTTAATAATAAAGCAAGCCTACTCGTTACTACTAACTGATTCTCTTCATAATTGTTTCACTTTGGCGACAAAAATTTCGACAAAAAATCGAAGAATTTAGGCGTAGAGATGCAAAATCATAACATCCTGGCACAAAACGCGAGGAGAATTTCAACGTGTATTCGTCGACCTCGGCATTCTCCTGACGTTCCCACGTCAGCCATTTACAAGTCAATCAGTTAATATCTCCGACTGCTCAATACTCTTCACCTTGATCTCACTGTTTGTTCAGCGTTTATTTGATTAACTCTTGATTAACTTAAATAAACTTGACTATTGTTACCGAAATCCCATTGTGAATATCCTGTGAAAACTAAGGTAGATTAGCAATCGTTATCAGTGATGGAACTAATATGGAACAGGTATGTAAATTTTTGGTCATTAAACGAACGTTCAGCAATAATATCAAAAATAATACACTTGCAATTATAGCAATAAACATAAAATCGCAGCGTGAATTGTTTTTTGTTATGGCCAATAAAAAATATATAAACGAAGGTGAAGCGAAGGATACTGGGGTCAGCGAGGATACGAAGATTGATTTGATACTCAGCGTGATCAGTCAATTTTTATGGCACCATGGGGCACCGTATAGTCAAAATTGAACTGTCTGAATAAATCCCAAAAATTGAAGGAATGGTTTTGAAGACAAGACAGAAGATTAAGACGATTAAGAATCAGAATATTGTGTTAAAAATGCACAACCAAGTGTCTCAAAATTTCAAGGTCAATTAGTTTCTAACAAGTTTTAAAATTCAACAATACGTCTAGCTTATAATACAGACAATAATGATGTCTAAAAATAAACATAATATATGCGCGTATCATCAGATTCTCCTTATTACATAATCTGTGTAATATTTTCTCGTCATAGAGCTAAAGGGAAAGCTGACCCTGGGTCCATCGATAATGAAGTCGGATGCAATCAGTGGACGGCGGCGTGGCAGTGATTAATGTAGCCAGCTGGAAAATGTTGGATGAAAAAGGGCAACTTCAATAACTCGACATGCCTTGGAGTGTGTATCCTTGTTTAATGGAAGAAGAAATAGTAATAGTGAATTTGTAATTTGTAGACAAGCAGTGAATAGAGAGAATAATATAACAGAACATTTATTTTTAAGAAATTAGCTGGCAAAAAAGTATTCACCTAAAGTATCCGAAACATGCAGAATAACAAAACCATAAAGCATAACCCGCAATAGCAGTTTTATTTTATAGTTTAGATATGCGTAAATCTCAAAACCAATAAGAACGTATAAAACTATTATTTATGGCACACCAGGCACAAACATAAAACGATTTAATTCTCCGCTAGAAGTGTTTATTTAATATACCAATTTATGTCTTCCCGACCCAACAGTACAAGTTTAACACACTTACGAATTATTTAACTTAATATAATAATACATAATATCGCATGAGAAACAGAGATAAGTGGAAATGAACTTATGAAATAAAAGCGAACGCCGAGGCGTGGGATACATTGTCTAAGTAGGTGTGACGGATTCCGGACCATCAGTGTTGTAACGATGATTACCTTATAATCGCACCCTGATTTCAGACGTGGACTCATTTGCGGCAGAAGGAGAAAGTGAATAACCCGTACTAATCAGAAAGGGATGGTGTGCGGACGTCGCTACGAAGTTTTTCAACCCCGCTCTCGGTTCGGTAACATTGAAAGGATCTAGACCCCGAACAATTACGTCAGCTTGTATTTACGGCCGTCAAGTGGTAATAAGATTTGTGAATTACGTTTAAAGCAATAAAATATTCGTGGACGTTTTTGTCGTGGCAACAATCATGCTATACAATTGTGTTTTTAAGTTAATAAAATGTTTATAGTTGAACTTGAGGATCGCGCGGGGTTAATATTGTATTTACATTATGGCTTTGAAGTTTTTATTTCTCCTCGCATATCTTCGGATCTAGCGTCTATTCCTGTACGCGGAGGACTATTCTAATTTTTCTCATTATAAAGTTAAACTGGGGTCATTACTACCACTTTTGTTGCGTGGAATTTTAATGGGTAGTGCGCTATGCGTTGGCCCGTGCGCGTCTTTTTCTGTCCCAGACGAATGCCGGTCTAGCTGCATTTCGTCGCATTCCTGTACTTGCCTCAAATTGCGCTCCCATTATAAATTATAAGCCGATAAAAAGTGGTCGTATTATAATTGTTAAACAAATAGTACGTGCCGTAGGTGCAAGCTGCTCCTGCTCCTTAATAGCCCCAGCTGTAGATATTGCGCTATCTGGATTGCTCGTCTTTATCTTTTTCAAAATAAGTAAGTCCAATAAAGGAAAAAGTGCGTGGTGATTTTTATGGACCAACATCGAAGAGTATGTGCTCACGAATCGTATTTACTGATGCAATTGCCTATTGTGGGCCAGTTAGCCAATGAATGCCTATAGACCTCACGGACAGGTGGATTGTGAAAAAGCTTGGTAAATCCTCATGAAATATAGATCAATTCTTGATATTCTATTGACAAATAACTTAGGTTGCTAGGATTAAATATTCTGATAATAATGATCAATAATTCGCAAGCTTTTTCAAAACCATGAGAATCGAGATAGTGAGGACTGAGGATAGGGTTTGCAGCTCTTTAAAATTTTTAAATGAAACGATAAACAGCGAAATTATCTATGCTCAATATCGTTGATCCTAGATCATGATCGCAGTCTATAAATACCCTTGCATCTACAGTCACATCACAAATTTAATTATGCAGGTGTAGACAAAAAACCGGGGACTATAAAATATAATTTCAAGATACTAGTTTTTAGTTCGCACGCGCAGCTGATGTATTTTTTATGCGACCATTGATTACTCGTAACGGATATGGGCTATTATTTACTATCTGCTAGACTACATAAAACGGGTTGCGAATCAAGTCTCATGCAAACCAGAAGTTGTATAAAAACTGCATCTAGCAGAACAGTGTTTTTGAGATTTCATTGTTATTGTATGCATATTGCGATTTATGTTTACTTCATTTCTCATTCAATAGCATGACATATGATTATGTTTTATTTTTTTTATGCAGTTTTACACTTATAATTTTGGGTACATTAGTAGAAATTGTACACTTTCTTACACTAACACTGTTTCTAGCATCCTGTATATTTTCATCTATAGCATTAATAATATATCTATCCTAATTCTTCCATTTTTCAATTATTGCCAGATTTTCTAGCTATATAGGTAAGGCATCTTCATTTTCTCTCACTTTGTATTCTTGTAATTAATTTGTCACATAATCAAGTGCTTTCTTCAGTGATTCGCTAATTGCTAGAAACGACAGTTACGTTTGTGTGACGCAACTTCCGGCGGAAGACTACGATGCTAATCAGGTGTTACGACTTGCGAATTACGGAAATCGTTTGAAGACATAATTTGAATTGATCCTATTGAGTAGGTGTGAGCTTTAAAAATATTAAACCTACAAACATGAAGTTTAAAGTGAGATATGAACAGAATCATGACATCAAGCCCTCATTCCCTCACAACAGAGTTTCCACACACATTTCGAAATCAAAACACAGTAGAGACAAAACCGCTGATTGACAAGCGAACCGCGCCAAAAACCAGCGCCATGTTTGTATTGACCCCAAAAGGTTTGTCTCTGTATGGTGAGGCCGTTTTTAGAACGCTGGCCGAGCTAGAACATTTTTATTAACATACTTAATATTGCTACTGAAAATTTTTTATACTTGATAAAATGTTTTGATTGATTGAATCGAATTGTGTGTAATATAGTATCCGTAACAAACTGTTTGCAATTTGTCACGGAGAAAGGAAAAATATTGTCATTTTGATGCATTTTGGAAATTAAAAAAGTTCGGAATTCAAATGACAAAATTTTTGACAGCTTTACCTAATTCGAGACGTATTGCAACTGAGAATCGAGTCGCCAAAAGATATCGATTGAAGTAAAAAAAGTTATTGGTTCATTCTTGTGGGTATCGTAAAGACATCTGCAAATTCAGAAAATCCATTATTCTTAATGTCCTTAAGCTCCATCCACATCGCTTTTCAGTTCATTCTTTTATTGACTTCCAATAAAATCCATCATAAAAGGCTATTTTGGGCCCCTTGATATATGAGGAACCAAATGACCTTTTGATAAGGACCCATTTTATTGGGTCTACTTTAAAGGGCCTACAATAAAGAACCAATATAGTGTCAATATAAACAGAAGCAAGATCTAGGTCTCTGATTTACAAGCGTGAAATCGTCGAGGTTTTTTATGGGCCCATAAATTTTTTTATTATGTACGACCATTAAGGACGTGTTGATGAATGTGCCGATGTTAAATAAAATATAGAACAAGTGACCTTAATTTGAATGATGAGTAATAAACAAGAAAACATTTAAATTTTTATGGTTTGCTTTAGTTGGTTGTTTGTTGGTAAAACTTATTGCATATCGTAGCTTTTCTAGTCCTTAAAATACCCAACGAGATTCTTCAGTAACTCGCTTAATACAGAGCATCACATTCGTGCCAAAGCATGGAACATGTTTGGCAAATCATGGGAATCATGAAAAGAAAGCTGAGGCAGCACCATAAAATCTTCAAGATTGTACTCGTGAATTAAATAGTTTAGTTTTAAGAAAGTCAAAATTACTAAATCGTACTGACATGTTCATTTCAGCACATTGATATGTCTATTCTTCAACATCAATGTGAATATTAAATTGGATTTGTGTCACATGAGTCACGTATCGCTGTATTTAGTGGTGATTTATGTCGGCACAAATGGGTCAGCTCTGAAACGACACTTGACATTTGGTGTATGAAAAACTTTGTTTACAGTTTACACCATAGAGATAAACGTGACAGATATGGCAAGAAATATAAATTCCATGAGATTATTTTGCCGAAAAAAAAGTAGCCATTTTGTTTTCTTTTTGGGTCTTTTGCACGGAATGATCTTGCTATGTAACATTATCTACGGTCAACCTGTCAGAGTCAATTCTTGTTTATAATCTATTTTTTATTCCCAAAAAGTATATATACCATACTTATACAATATACAGTATCATATATATTATACATTAATATATACCCAGAAGTACCTATGCTATTCTCTTGCAGATAAACCAATTTAGGAAGCGATATTGGGATAGATAGTTTGGCCGTACGAAGGTACAACTGTCCTAAGACTGCCTCACGACTAAAAGATCAACGTGTCCCGTCTAAGCATTTCTATGAGATGTTTTGTTTAAATACTGCCGCGTTCTAAATTAACGTCAGCTGTTACACCAATGTGATCTATTATATTATTTTCGCCCTGTCTGCTTCCTTCCTATATCTGTGGGCGAGCCGACGCACTATTTATATCAATCGCTTGACGCCCCGTTTACCTTTGTGACACGATTTTATCATTTCACTTTTTTCGTGTTTCAATTCGTTCTTTATTTGGTTTTGAACTTCAAAGGTCCTTAACCAGAGGGACAATTTTTGTATATTACTTTTGTTCAATTAATAGTACTTGGCGATATCTTTGTCGCTGTATTGGTTTTGAGATTTTCCAAGATTAGTTGTAATTATATATATGGTATGATAATAATTTTAGTATGGTTTTCAGTGTTGGCGGCTTTTACACATAGGGCGAGAATATCAGCACACCACAACAATACTAAAAATGAAACAAAAATATCAACAACCATTAGTGACTTGAATTTTCTAAAACGAGAATTGATCCTCAGTTATTTGTAGCGATGTTTAATGTGACCTTTAGTACAAAGTAGACCTTTGTGGTAGTTATAGCTAATTATTATTATTGGTAAAGACAGCAGTACCGAGGAGTCTAAAAAACTCGATTTCCACCGGCTTCCCTTTTAGAAAATCTCAGTTTAGAACTTTGATGCGTCAATGACTTTATATACGTTTTTAGGCATATCGGCTTCCCTTTTTGAAAATTCTACCCCTCGTCACTGAAAGGCAGGTCATTGAAGTAAGATTGAGGACTTGCTCACCTATGTAATGTTGCTGAATGATCTTCAAGGACCTTCCTTCTTGTATAAAAATGGACGACGTACAAAACCATCAGTCACCGAAGAACTACTGAGATTTCATTAAAAACGGTTGTCAGTAATGATACAATTCCCACAAAAACCTTACGGTATGGAAATTTAAAGCATTTGCATAAAACAAGCCCATAATGATCTTAATAAGATCCAAATGAGTGCGACGACCATACGTCGAAATTGCTTTTTGTATGTTGTTAGTGTGTAATGTATTTTTTAGCCAATAACTGGTTACTCGTTAGCAAGACACCTGGCAATCAACTCGAATTTGTTTTTTTAAGTGAAATTTTGAATTTTGCAATCTCAGTTTGCAATTTAAATGAAGGCTTTCACGTGATAATGCAAATTACTATATTTAAACGCAGAATGCACGTGAGGTTTAAATATATAATTGTACATGATTTAAGCTATTGAATATTACAAATCATTTTCAATAGGATTTACTTACATCTAACACTAGTCTGTTAACAATGCAAGTAATCAAATAATTTTATCAAAAGAAAAGATGTAGGTAGTAACAGAAAATCTTTACTCATTATGAACATAGTAAAAACTATACCTATAGGCTGACATGTTTTATACGTCTCCTAAAATAAATTTAAAATTATCATAATTTCATTCCACGCAATCGAAAACAAAATCAGGTATTTTTAATTTAAAAACCGATCGTTCATATCGAGCCAATCATAAACAAAGATTCAGTTAAAAAAGAGAAATTACATAAAACTGGTCCTCCGAGCCGGATTATTGAAAATAAAAGTAAGTATTAACATACCGATAAATCAATAACCATAAAGTGAGTGTGTTATTACTGTGCTCTACCGAACCAGTACAAGGGCTACTCGGGCAGTTTAAAAGATGATACGCATACGGCCAGAAAGAACACACATTAAAAATCGACCAATAGCGCGTCGAATATCGACTTTCAAGTCGACTATTAGCCGTACTTCTGGTCCGAAACGACAGATTAGTAAATAATAAAATTGCTAGGTACGTAAACGATATCCACATTGGATTGGTTGTTTACTTGTATTTAGTAGAAAATTTCAATGTGTCAGATTAAGTGATCTGAGGCCTTACTATGAGCTCTTATAGCATTATTATTTTAATATTATTATATCAGCAATTCGTATAAACAAAAATTATCTCTAGAAATATCGTTTTGTTTATATATTTATATAAACAAAACGATATTTCTTTCTGAATTCCTTAAAGTAATATTAAAACAAGACTGCTATAAGAGCTTAGTAAGGCTCCAGGTCCCAAGCTCGCAAGTAACATCCCAAACTTACACATAATTAAAATTAACAAATATTTTTACCAGGAAAACACTCAGTGTTAGTGACAAGTCCTGCGTCGACGCGTAAAATATGAGCAAGTATTTAAAGTGGCGTCCTTGTAAAAATATTTACGTTTCTTTTTTCACTCAGTCGGGGTTCCATGGACGATAATTGGTTATTACACTCTTGTCGAAACAACCATAAACAATTGTTTAAACCACCGTACTTTATGGTAAATTACTTTTAAAAAATGTTACTTGAGTCATTTGCAATTTAAATTTCGAGTGAAAAGAATAATTACAAAAGATTTCTAAAATGTTAGGACCGGTGTTTAGTGGAAAGGTTTGTCTTATGACCTGCTTTTAAACCAGCTTATAATAATTTGAGAGTTCTTTACATTTTTAACCGTCAGTTGAGGTTGTATGTTCGGCTATGTATAATGTACCTATATTATCCTTATCCTTACATATTATAAAACAAAGTCCTCGGCCTCGTCTGTCTGTCTGTCTGTATGGGCTATACTCAAAAAGTACTGCACGGATTTTCATGCGGTTTTCACTAATCGATACAGTGATTCTTCCGGAAGGTTCAGATATATATTTGTTTAGTTTTTTTGTATATTTTAATAAAATATATTAAAATTTGTAAGAGGTGACGTAAAAAATTGAACCATGAAGCCGGGGCGGGTTGCTAGTAATATATTATGTTGTGTATAATAATATGTTGCATTGTTATACTACAGTTGCTGTTCTAAAATTAAAAGTATTTTGCCATAGTAGCTTCAACTGTAGGTTTTAACTTTATGACGAGCCTACTGGACCTATGTGTGCCATCATTATCATTATTATTGGTATCCCTAGAAGGTTCTGTGGGTCAGTCGACCAGGGTACGTTGACCCCCAATAATTAGGTTTACATAAGGTCGGGTTCTGACATGGCTGCACGTCCTGCGCAGGCGCCGGTCAGTACGTGACGATAGATAGAGAGGGGTATAGGATCTGTTATGAATATTGAAATAGGCGTAGGTTTTGATGGACATTGATGTGATATTATTTATAGATAAATAACTGCCATATTACCCTCGGTTTATATGTAGCCTAAGTGTTAATCCAGGGTGTCAGCTACCTCCATACCAAATTATATTAAAATCGTTCCGGCCGTTTAGATATGACGAAACAACGAACATACACACAAACTTTGGCATGGCATGGCATGGCATGGTTTGGTTTGGTTGCCAAGTCCGGACGAAATTTTTTTTGTTAGAAAATGATGTTTTTAAATATTATTTACTAGCTTGCCCGCCCCGGCTTCGCACGGGTTCATTATAAGTAAAACCATACCAATATATTAAACAAAATGTGTATTATTATTTATTACCACCTTAATTAC
>DWAK01000503.1:0-10422 GCA_018230145.1 Lepidochrysops patricia
TTTTGCGCTGTCATTTATTAGGTGAAGCTAAATCTAGTTTAGTATATTATCAAAGGTTTCATCAATTGAACTTCCGTGATCATAGTGAACCAATTTAATTGGCAATTCGACATTTGAAATACTGTTCCAGTTAGCTTCAGTCCACCCACACGCTGCACAAAATATATATAACTTGAAACGCGAGAAAGGAAAACTGAGCGAACTTAAGTATCACTCAGAAGTTGGAAATTTTGCTGGGTACAAGTTTAACCATTCCGCCATTAACGTAGCGAGACAACGTAACCGGTATAGACCTAGTAAGAAATAGACATACCAATCATTATAAGTATATTTTATTATTTATCAAAATGTTTAAAATTGCGAAATGTGCTAGAAAGAACTAACGTGGAATATAATTGTGCTTACCCAATAATAATATTAAAGTTGAAATAGAACTCGGCCTATTCAAATGCCTCGTAAAATAAATAGACAATACGATAAGAGACCGTCTTATAACTTCTCGGTTATACGTTACTTTATCTAATATATAAAACTCTCCTGTCACAGTGTTTGTTACAATACTCATCTGGCCGGCCGGCCGGAAACGGCTGAACCGATTCCTATGAAATGTTATATGCATATTCAGTAGGTCTGAGAATCGGCTACTATCTATTTTTAGTTTAGGCAGAACAACGTCTGTCGGGATCACCTATATATAAAATTTTAATTCGATTACAATTTCATAAAACTAGACGAATATTTACAAGTTTTTCGTGTAAATAATAAAAAATAAAAAAGTTACACGACTTTACTTCTTTTGCTATAATTTTAATTAAATTAAATTTACTTATTTAACTGACAAGAGCGATGCGTTATTTCGGTAACGAAATATTATGACTAATTATCATTATTATCAATGATCATCAAATGAGACTGACTTTTTCGTTTCATGCCCAATCTAATTCCCAATATTTATTCGACCTATGGCAGGTACAGTCAAATACAATATTCAGGAAAACGCCATTGTAGAGGAAAATGTCTTATTGTTCTTCGGCCATTGTCAGTAGTTGTTCGCGATTAACTAATGGATACAGTATTGTCTCGCCGCGTCGCCGGCCGTGCGCCGACTACGATCAGCCCGATACCATTGACGTTCAAAATACCCAAGATTCACACTCAACGTCTGATAAACTTAACCGAAAAATGAGTGCAACGTTGTATGCATATATGCCTATGTAATAATAACTTTAAGTAGTTCGCATAAGGTTGAAGTTGCACTATTGCAAGTTCAACCTTCTGTCCATCTAGGGTTTTTTGTGTATCAATGCCCGATACAATAGAACTTGATTCAACCAAATCTCCAAGATAATGCGTTGCAATTAATTTGTCTACAACAATTGTGAAATAATAAACTAGTGGAGGTTATCTCGAGTTGTAACTATATACTTTTAGGTCTTCGAACCCAAACGGTAAAACCTACTACTGAAACTTCGCTGCTCGTATGTCTGTCTGTCTGTCCGTCCGTCTGTCACAGGCCGTATCTCGAGAACGGTGATAGCTAGACAGTTGAAATTTTTACAGATTTATTATATTATCAATTGTCGTTATAACAACAAAATATATAAATAAAAATAAAGTTTAATAAAAAATAAAACCCGACTACTAAAAACACGACTCTAAAAAGTACGAAAAAAGAAAATAGTTTTCTCCGAAATTATGCGCATAATATTACGAAGAAAAGGTGTTGACAAGAAGCTACGGTAGTTTTTTCAGAAGTTAAGCTTAATAGCAGGTGCAACTAAAATTCTTCTTATCAACGCCAATACGCGGGAATGAATCTAGGTGTGCAGGGATTCCAGACCGATGTCTTTGAACCATTATACTTAGCACTGGATTAGGAGAAATCAAGTTAACGATAATGTTTTTCTGAGAGTCAATAATTGACATCGAAACGCGGCAGGCAATGGGCAAGTAAAATAAAATTTAAATTTTAAAACAAATCTGTACATACATTCTAGCGACTTCAGCCTCCCCTAAAGAAACACTCTTTGCTTATAACACCAAAATATTGTATTCTAAAGGTTTAAAGCTAAGTAAAACATCGCATATTAAATTTCGAACTATAAAGTGGCAACCCTAGCTAGCTCCTGGCGGCAAAACTCCCTCATAGTTTACTCTACAAACATTTTCATAAAATACACTTCAATAAGTTGTGTACTCGTAAGTCGTAACGCTCTTGGGGCTGGAGATGGCAACCCTAGCAACTCAGCCAAGTACAATATTGCCAGCCTGTGCGTGTAAAATACCTCGCATACTAAAATAGGTCAACGTTTTACAAGTTTTAAATACTAAATTTACTGGTTAGAATAAAGTAATATTAGCTGATCGCTCATAATATTATTAATATAACTATGGTATTTTGGGCAACAGTTTTTGGCCTTCAAAATGGCGCCAAATCCAATGTTGCGACAATCTAACGGTAGTTATTTATTTTTATTTATAACTTACATATAAAACTGTATTATTCAAATTATACATTCATTTGCCAATTTAGCAGTTAGCCTTCAGTGTTCTAGATTTCCATATTTTACTAACATTTTGCTTTCAAACTTCACCGTCGAAACTATGAATCTTGGCTAGAACATTTTGCCTATTAAAACAATGGAATTCATCATGTCTAGAACCTTTGGCTATTAAACCAACATTAAACCTTCAAGACCCAAGTGGTAACCGGTTACCGCATAATAATTAAATAGCTATTGTGTCTGGGATTCCCACGATCGAGGTAATATTCGTAATAATCATTACATACATCTAACGAAACGTACGAGAAAGTTAAAAACATTTGGCGAAAAGTACGTGAGTAACCAGCAACATGAACTTTGGCGCGCTCCTTATCGCGTAACAATTTCTGCACTCATGGAAGGAAAACATTTTCCTTGTTTAATATAACACTCATAAAATTCCAGCTCCATTTAGCGCTGGACTTAAGCTAGGTCTTCATGCGGCTCAGAATTTCGTACGGACAAAGCTATTTTGTCAGCTAGAACATTCGGGACACGCTCGCTACAAACTATGCGACAAAATCTGCTTCGCAAAATAACTTTCGACAGGAAACTGGCGTGGAACGGAACTCCGCGTGATAGTTAATCGCATGACACACGTATCTGTAACAAAACTTGGCACTGATACATTTTATTACCGTCTAATTTTAAGGGACTTTTAACCTACTTACGTTTTAGAAGAACGTTTCGTAAAGGTTGTAGAGGAGTATAATATCTAACAATTGCAGTATGACGAGCAACAGATGAAATTAATGAAAGCTTCAAAAACTTTATTTCAAAAAAGCCATCTTTGCAACGCCATAAAACACTTTATGTGATCGACGATTTCACGGTGCTATTACAGAATTTACATCATTGCCTGGTTAGGTACTAACTTGTCCGATAGTATAACTACCATTTATATACGGAGACGCGTTGCGAATGAGTTGTATGGCATTGCAGCAACGGTACGGTACGGTACGGTACGGTTGCAACAACGGTATACATTGCAAAATACATTGTTTCGACTGGTCTCGTAAAGAAATAAACAAATTGTATTGATGGGACGAAAAAGGGAATTTTAGAAAAATATCCGACGTCTGGCCGCCGTCCAAAAATCAGTCCATTCATCGACACGGCCATGCTCCGAACCATCCGCATGTGAAGATACACTTTGGCTCCGACATGTCCGTGTTTATTGAAAAACAAAAAAGACCCATGAATTATGTTCCAGATTTTCAACTTTGAAAAACTTCGAGCGAGTTTCAAAACGCTTTTCTCTGGGTGCAATTTTCGTTTCGGAAAGTTACACAGATAACCAGGCTACGTAATACTGATGGTTAATCTAACAGATATACGTGAAGCCAAGATATCGACAAAAAATCTACTACTTTCTTCCGTTATAAAACTGTAATAATTGTATACTGTCCGTATACAATAATTATAACAATGTAAGTACATAAGATAATTCTTAAAACAACTTCTAAATTTCTGTACGGGTCCTAAACTGTTTACCTCAAAGCTAACACACAAAATGCAGAATGCTACAGATATTGCACAATGTGTAAAAACATTTTAATATCAATATCAATATTATATTATTTATGTATAACGAGCACCGCAGAGCACTCTGCAGATACACATGATGTATCAATTCACTAATGGTACAACGCT
Source organism: Lepidochrysops patricia (assembly GCA_018230145.1). Lineage (NCBI taxonomy): Eukaryota > Metazoa > Arthropoda > Insecta > Lepidoptera > Lycaenidae > Lepidochrysops > Lepidochrysops patricia. The sequence continues at coordinate 4,197 of DWAK01000503.1, forward strand.
ACACTATTAATTTATTGACACTGGCGGCATAGCACAAAGGCGTCGTTAATGCTATATGATATATCTGATGGTTTATCTAAACTTTACTTAACGTGAAGTTATATCGACTATCGCTTATTCTACTACTCAGCAGTGGCGAAGGGTGAGATTAATAGGAAATCAAAGTCGCGACACGAAGGATTTGGGCAACTGAACAATAATATTATCTATATTATATTATCTTCTTATACCTATATAAAATTCTCGTGTCGCAGTGTTTGTTACAATACTCCTCCAAAACGGCTGAACTGATTCCTATGAAATTTTATATGAATATTCAATAGGTCTGAGAATCGGCTAACATATATTTTTCATAACCCTAAGTGAGAAGGGTTGTCCACCCCATATTTGTTTTTTTTTTATTTTTTGGACAATTTTTTTATTTAATTTTTTTTTATAATGTGACATAAAAAATTCGTACCATCCTAAATTTCTATCTCACCCATCTATCACAAACTTATTTATAAATAGTATTTTAGTAATTTTCAAAAATGAATCCAAAACTCAAAAACGACTGAACCGATTTGACTGAAAATTGGTAGGGAGGTAGCTAAGGTATAAATGCAATAAGGTAATTTTTAAAACATTGATTTTAAAGGATAGCCTATCTAGGCTATCTATCTAGATAGGAAGTTTTGTAACATATCAGTCACATATTATAACATTTCGTTACCTATCCAGTAAGTATGTAAATTTCTTTATTAGTAAGGGTGTAATTGTATAGCGAAATGCACTAAGCATTTGTATTGCTTTCTATCGAGGTTAAAAGATTACATTGTAGCAGGGGCGAGGCGTCTAAACAACCCCATTGCTATCGGCTTCCCTTTTGAGTCAGTGTTTCGAAATTTTCTTATTGCAGTGTGCTGTATGCAGTTTTACATATCCTTTGTTTGGCGACTACGGCTTCCCTTTAAAGCAAATGCACCCTTCTTGTAGGTTATATTTTATTATACTATTGAATATTCTCTGTAAACCATTAATTATTACTATTCTTTTTAACTGTAGATGTACTTCTTGTTATATAAAAACAACAAAAATTCACATACTTACAAAAACAAAGTTAAATTATATTCGAAAATGAGTCATATAAAAAGTTGTATATTAACACCTAACCAGTAGGTGTACAAATTTAGACCTTCGATAAGTTTTATATGAAAGTTTTATCTCAAATATGGTTGCAAATTGTATGAAATACTGTCAGTTTGGTGCCAGATTCCCATTTATTTGTTTGAAAGTTTCAACCATAAATAGCGTACACTATATTCGTGCGCTTTGGTTGCAAACTTTCGTGTTAATTTAAATGAACTATTACGTATTCATTAATATTTACACACCGACCAAAATCTTAAATATTAATTCATCGTCAAACCCGATAAGTACTTAGATATAATTTAAATTGTACATAATTATTATCGTCTTAGGCATAAAGGCATAATTGGATCTATCTCTAAAATATAACATTTCTTTTATCTTTACACCTAACCCGAAAAACACAAGCTATAAAGGTAAGACCGCGCTAGGGTTAACTGCACTGCTGCGTATGTACGCAACGCGTCATTGCAAAATATTTTTATACCAACAACAATATTTAATTTAACAAAGTACGTAGGTATTGTAAAATTTTTGCACGATAAGTTTCAGACAGTGAAATATAAAGGGTCTTTCGCTTTTGTCGAGTTTTATAATATTGAGGGTTCCTCGTTTTTTACGTTATCTGTCAGGAAAACACATGTACCTTTCAGCCAGGCGCTTTTGAGTACGGACAATAATTATATAAACATGCTGTAGTACGAAATTGTTGTACAAGTTATGCTTTTCGTGAATCGTCTCCAATTATTCAAACGTCTTTTGGATTCCTTTCATTGAGATAAATATAACATAAAAGATATTGTAAAGACTGTATACAATAAATAGACTTTATATTTAAGTATTTATTTATAATAAGTATGGACATACGTAGTGAGCAGAGCTTTTAAAAATTGTTGATTTAGTTTTTCTCTATTTACGACTTGGACTAATTGTCCACCAATATGATTAATACATCTAAAGCTTAGCAATCTATTTTTAGTCGAAGCTTTTAATTATTCCTAGACAAAGGGTATATAAACACACGCTACGTGGGAGAGCCAAGCTTCGGTACGAATAGGCAGGCTCATTCGGTTAAATACAACGGCCTCGCAAGAAACTGGCGTAAAATAGCGCTTGCGCTGTATTTCGTCGAGTGCGTGAGATTTCCGGACGCCCAATTAAGAAAACGCCCCGCAGCACCAGAGTTGCTGCGGATCGGATATTTTAAAGGCCGACAACGCACTCCAGAGCCTTCAGGCTCCACAAGTGTTCATAGGTGACGATGACCATTTACCACCAGGTGGCTCGCGTGCTCGTTTGCCCCCTATAATATAAAAAAACCTGACCTTCAAAAGGAACCCATTGATTGAAAGGTTCCCCTCAAAACACTGCGATCAATTTGATCGAGTCCAGTGCCACCCGCCCTGTGTATTAAACTAAGTTTTATCGAGCAATCTTACTTCCTAAATTTAACGAAACTTCATTATTAATTTTCCGTTATTTCGTCATAACTCAGTTAAAACGATAAGCGGTAATGGCGGTAAATTATTACTACTTATAATTTAAAAGTATACGATTTGGAAGCCTTTTCCCTGAATGAAGTACGTAAATAAACAGTAAAAAGAACGTATTCTATTATTATATGTTTCAAAAAACTAATGTTTGTAAATAGTCTTTATTGATAAGTATGTGTTAATACTTATTTAGTTTTATTTCACTCAAAAATATAGTAGCAAACAGATTACATATTATGTCTTCATTTAAAAGCACCTATCTACTTAATACCTGCATTCTATTTAAGCCATACTTTATTATATTACTAAATAGTTTATGATACATTTCAACTTTCTAGTAGTAGTAGCATAACGGACAGTAAGGCAGGGTCTGACAGACGACCGTTGACGGAGTCGCGAAGGTCATAGTAATAGTTCCCGTGGGTCCGTCGCTAATGGACGTGTTGAAACACCGCAGAGTTTTAGTGGGTAGGGCTGTGGTCTTCAGACTGCAGCGAGCCCCAAATATGCGCAGCAGGAGTCCTCGCTCCCCTTCGGAATGCGCCACCGTATTTCTCTGCGAAAAAAAAGGATACATTTCAACGTTCTGCGTCGCGACTCGGGGGTTAAAAACTAAACAGTTAATAAACATATTAATTGCCGTTAACATAAGTTTTTAATAAGTGCGAAACGGAACATAGACATTTGTAAATTAAATTATGTTTTACAAAGATCGCGTGATTGGGGTAACTCTTGTAATTATTTTTGTAAACTCTCTCACCAGCAGCCGAGAAAACAGGCAAAAGTGTAATCAGTTAAATGGTGTTTTATCATGAAATTGTCATTATATTTGTTGTAAAGATAATATGTAATTTATAAGTATAAGTATGCATCTATTTTAATTTTTTCCACCTCGACTTCCGAATCTTAGGTAAGAAATAATAATATTATAAATTTGCTGTTGTTCTAAAATAGGATAGTAATGTCTGGTTTGGCTTTTTGAAGCAATAATCCCAAAATAAGCATATAATAGATGATAATAGCTACTTGATTAAATATCTTTATATTTAAGTGTTATGCCGGCTGTACACTCTCGTCGAGGCGATACCTCGGCCGACAAGACTCTCGTCAAGATGCCTGTACACACTCGCGACAATGGACGTAGAAATAGCTGCTCCCGTTTGTCTTTGTGCCTTAATTTTAACTAACTAAACGAGTGTGTACACTGTACATGCTAGCTCTCGTTTACCTCGCGAGAGCCAAGGAGACCCTTTGACTCGGGCGCAAAAAACCGAGAGCGACCAAGACGAGAACGAGACGAGAATGAGAGACCGAGAGGAGACGAGAGCGCCCTGTACGCACTCGCATTCGGCCTGTCTCGGGCTGTCTCGACGAGTGTGTACAGCCCGTATTATATGTCTTTTCCGTTCTTCGTATAAAAGAAAGAGAAAGAGATAGCTTTAGTATAAAAAGTTTTAGCTCACTGTAATCAGATAAAAATAGATTTCGTAGTTGACTTTGATCAAACCAAGCCTTTTTATATGCATATTTTTATATACAGTACGTTGTTTTTAATTCATTCTCAGCCACTGGCAAGAGGTATCGCATGTTCACAACTACTTAACTGAGACCGATTTTTATAAGGGGTTTAAAAATCGGTCCCAGTATGAAATCATAAAATATGCTAATTTTATACACCAAATCAAATTGTTAACGAGTGTACAACGATTGGCGTGTTCGTGAAGAATATAGTTACTGTTAATTAGTTACCGAGATAAATTATAGTTATATTAGTTCTGTTCCAATTACTTTGTATTAAGAGAATTCGAAATATACAACTACATATATTATATACTACTTACATATATTATAAACGTAAACTTTACAATAGTGAAAAAACAAACTCATGCACAGTCACGATGTTTTGCAATCAATGGCCAAACCTTTGATGTCAATATAATATTCTTTTTTAAATATGGAACTCAATTTATACTTTAAGATCAAAATATCCCTACAGCGAGAAGTTTAATGCCATAGATGTACGGCATTAAACTTGGCGTCTGAAAAGTGTCAAAAAAAAGAAACACTCTGTATTTTAAAATAAAAAGTATATCGTGATGGAATTTGACAAGTTGCCGCTTACCCGCTAGGTGGTAACTATAACTGTTACCTACTACAAGTTATTTGTAATAATATTAACACGCTTTTATAATAAAAATGTACCATACCTACCTTAGATAATATTATTTCCGGAGTATAAAAAATCTTGATCCGATTAAATTGGTGAAAATAAAATTAAATTATTTACTCCAATTTAATCGAATAATATGATTTTTCAAGAAGCGCTCAAATTCACTTGACGATTGACATTTGACTAATTAAACTTAATACCTATCTACTTACTTTATTTTATAAAAATGCAAAGTAAAAAGTCAGTCCTGTACCTTTCTATGGTCCTGTACCCTATGTCTCGTCGGGTTGTGGGAATAAAAAAGCCCTTGTATATTGCGCACACAATTGGACACATTAAAATTACCCTTCGCAAGTGGCTGATTTAAGAAAAGCAGCGATTGACACCAAAATTGGTGGATGGGCTGCCAAATGCATAATTTTTAAAGAAGTTAAAAAATTATACGTCTGTTTATTCATATAATACGAGTTTATTAACTTGAGTAATATAATTTTCATTAAGTCAGCTTAATTAGTATCAGTAATCGGGACTCTTATTATCTCAAGCTATCACTACTAAATAGTTACCCCATTTTGGCAACCATCCAGGACACTTAGCGACGAAGATAATTTCATTCTTAATTTAGACGACCTCTAAAACGATTTACACTAACGTTAATTAATGATTTTATTAATTAGAAAATAAAAATACCTGTAGTATATTTAACTTCAAAAGACTTTAACTTATTTTGCACTTCAAAAATTATGTTCAAAGTGTACAACGTGAAATCGATATCTATGTATCAAATACTGAAATGTTAATTTTAAAAGTCACATCGAATATCTTTATTTCCATAATATAGGTTAATTGATATCACTAACAGACTAGGATTATAAAAGATTGGTCTCCGCGCGTTACGACAAGATGGAGCTCTATAAAGAAATGACAGTTTCCAAAATGCGCAACTTATTATTGTAGTGTGTGTAAAACAACGGGCCATTCACGCTCAAGACGTTTAGTATGGTGGGTACGCCTAATTCGCCGTACTAAAAGTATCCGCATTTTGGACAATTATGCCATTATGATTGGTATCATTCATCTATGGATGATAACTGACATTAGATAGATATCACTAACGGAATTGTTACTGATATTAATGTAAACCAAATTGTATATTACAATTTACAGTTACAAATATTACAACTTACAGTTTAAAGTATGCAATGAATGTGCCGGGTTCCTTGTAAATGACATTCCAGTTTGGTCCCGTGCTATTCCGCTATTCCAGTGAAGTAACGGAACTTCCATTCCACCCTTTCAACGGTATAAAACTTAGGAACTTCCAACCAAAGCATTCCTCTAAAGTTTTTCGCTCATCTATTCGAGGATAAAAAATACTGCACTCGATTTATGTCCAAGTCGCTACTTTTTTATTAAATTAAAATAAAATAAATTT